>JANHFT010004950.1:38697-57014 GCA_032467955.1 Pseudoxenodon macrops
ACTGAATTATTTCAAACATTTCTCAAAACACTTGCTTAGAAGATTTTCGGGTTTCATTAACTTCTCTTCTCTATGTATTGTACATTTCAATTTCTCAGTATCGTTCTCAAAGAACAGTGCCAGTTTCAAATATGGATTAAGACAGAAAACAATGGTACTATGATGCTATGTGATGGGACATTTCTTCTAATCCACTTAAAATGTGCTCTATGCTCACTTCTCTATGTCCAAATTTCAAAAAAGGAAGAAAATAATCTCCCCTAATGAGTCTGGCTCATTACAGGGAACACATCAAAAGTAAGCAAATCTACAGTTAAATGTGACCTATAGTTCACGTCTGGACAACTTACTGACTTAATCAGTACATTTTCAAAACCAGTCAGACTGTTTAAAAATATCCAATATATTGATGTCAAATCTGCAAGTTTCTAAAGCCAATTTTCTCCATTGTTTAAGACAGAAGCCTAAAGACATACTAAATATATGGCGTTTGATCCATACTCCAAGAATCATAAATGAAGAAAGCAGCAGTGAATTTAATTTGAAAGCTCTTTTAATATTTTGGGTAGGTCATCAAGACTCAAATAATTTCAGCTAGATGCTCTTCTACCTGTTCTTTATTCTGGGCTACTTTTTTATTCTCCTTTGAACAGACTGAGCTGCTCTTACAGGAAAAGACTAAGACAAAATCTTTCTTCCCCTTTTCCCTGTCACTGGTAATATTTCACATCTACCTCTTCGTCCTCCTCTCCCTATTTATGATATAAATAGTATATGATTCTAGGAAATAAAATAGTATTTCTAATTCAAAGAAATGCCTGGACAGCCATACTTCTTTTCAATTTATTGTTATTGTTGTTGTTGTTATTATTATTATTATTTTCTTTGATTTTGAACAACGCTTTCAGGAACTTGCCATTAGCACGGTTTAAAAACAACTAGCAAGATCCAACTTAAGCCACATAAAATCAGCACAGAAGCTAATCATAAAAATTACATGGATAAAAACATTTAATTAGATCAGGGGTGTCAAACTCAAGGCCCACGGGGTGAATCCAGCCCACGGGGTGCTTAAATGTGGGCCGTAGGGCCGGCCTGGAAATAGCAAGATATGCTGCATCCTGGCGCCCAGCTCTTAAAAGACGTTAGCGCTCTTTGTTTTGCAACAGTTCAAACTACCGTATTTTTCAGAGTATACCTTTTTTCCCCCATAAAAGAGGGTGGAAATGTTGGTGCATCTTATACACCGAATACAGTTATTTTGGCCTCCTGAAGCCCCACCCCTGCATCCCATTTTTGCCAAAAATGGGCCCGTTTTTCCCAAAAATGGGGTGTGCAGAGGGTTTGGGAGGCTTGCAGGGTGTTTCTGTGGGCTGGGGGAAGGCAAAAACTCCTCCATTTTGGCAAAAAACGGGCGAAAAATGGGTCCATCAAGAGCAGATGGAATATATGAAGCCACAAGAACACCAAGCCAATAGGTTTCTGTCCATGAAACCAAACAGGACCGCCATCTTTATTAGTAAATAGAAGGTCTAGGGGTAACATGATAGCAGTCTTCCAATATCTCAGGGGCTGCCACAAAGAAGAGGGAGTCAAGCTATTCTCCAAAGCACCAAAAGGCAAGACAAGAAACAATGGAGGGAAACTAATCAAGGAGGGAAGCAAACTAGAACTAAGGAAGAAATTTCCTGACAGTGAGAACAATGAATCAGTGCCTTCAGAAGTTGTAGATGCTCTATCACTGGCGGTTTTAAGAAGAGATTGGACAACCATTTGTCTGAAATGGTATAAGGTTTCCTGGTTGGACTAGAAGACCTCCAAGGTTCCTTTACGACTCTGTAATTCTGTTATTTAATTAGTACTGCAGCTTTTTACTTCGGTGAACTGCAATTTATTCCTCTGTTTAAAACACTGGTCTCAGTAAGCAGCAGCTGTTTAGCTGCTTTTAGTCAGGGGTCATAAGCAAAACATTGCCTGGCATGGACACTATTTGCTTAAGAATGTCAAGGCTTCTAGGCTGAACTGGAAGTTGAAAAACATCCCAGAAAAAGACAATGCCAGACCACTGTTTGTATCACAACCACAAAAAGTACACAATTGGATCCATTAATCACCAGGAATCAAGCACCACTCAATCAAGCAAGGACTTTTTAATTTTTTTTAAATCCATGAAATTAACTTCTAATGCCACTTTTATTATTATTACTGATAGCAAAAGCTCTAGTACATTCTAAGAACTTGCTAACTAATCCTGCTCTAATCCAGCTTTGAGGCAGGCAGCCAAGTCAACGCCAATCAGAAACTCGTATTCTATTCCACGAGTGCAGGTAGTCCTCGACTTACAACAGTACGTTTAGTGGCCGTTTGAAGTTCCAACGGCATTGAAAAAAGTGACTTACGACCGTTTTTTCCACACTGTTGGGCCTCGGCAGCATTCCTGGCCCATATTTATGACGGTTGCGGTATCCGGGGGTCATGTGATCACTTTTTGTAACCTTCTGACCAGCAAAGTCAACTGGGAAGCCAGATTCATTTACAGCAACTGTGTTACTAACTTATCAATTGCATAATGACTGTGGCAAGAAAGGCCATAAAATGGAGCAAAACTCACTTAACGATGTCTCATTTAAGAACACAAATGTTGGGCCCAGTTGGGGTCCTAAGTCGAGGACCACCTGTACAAAGCAACATGTCAACCACCGATTCAACCCGTCCGCACCTTTGCTTTTGACAAAAACAGAGGCTGAAAAAGAAGCAACCACAGAATTGCCTGGAAAGCAGTTAGAATCCAAGGCTATACTTCCTCAGCTACACGGTGCTATTGAATAGACCGTTGTTTCTTAACTTTGGCCGCTTTAAGAGATCTGGACTTCAACTCCCAGAATTCCTCAGCCAGTATGCTGGGGAATGGCTGGCTGGGGAATTTTGAGAGTTGAGATCCAGACTTCTTAAAGTGGGCAAGGTTGAGAAACACTAAGACATTTGTAAATGTTTTTCTTTTTTTCTCCATAGTACAGCAGTACTGCATACTCACCTTCATCTTTTTAATTCTTACTAAAACAGAATTCTTTTGAAAACTTCAATGGAACAATTACCCTGGTTTTATCATATTTTGCATGCTTTGAATAATATTAAATATAAATTAGGGGTTTGGCTAAGTTCAAGGGTAGTAATCATATCATAATACACAGCATGGTTGAATGCAAAACATTAATTAGGAATCGCACTGTGCAACACAGTTCCTCTTCAGGTTGCTGCACAGTAACCATAATCTCTACAACTGACTCAAATATCACATTCCCTCAAGATGATTGATGGGGGGGAAGCTGCAATTTACTCAACTAAGTACTCACAACTTACAACAGCCTAAGCAGAAATGGGTGGCTACCTTGCTTTATTAAAATGAAAAAAGCAATCAACATTAATGCCATTATTAGAACAAATCCTACAAATAAATCTGCAAAATATTAACATTTATTGTAGAAAAGTTTCCCTTTAAAAACTGAATTACGCAGTCATCAGCTTGGGCACACAAAACAAAAGGTCCATTCCCCAAGACTCAGACTGTATAAATCCCATGGAGCATTTCAGACACAAATTTCTGCCTTCATTTATTTTTTTTCATCTACACAGGTCTCTCACTCCCATTCTCAAAAAACTCAAATATATATACTGGACAGATTAATAATGTCTCAGGCAAAGATACCAAACGAGACCATCCCATAGAAAGGAATTTCCTACCAAACAAATGTGGTCTTAGATGAAGAAAACCAGGAAAAATGCAGCACGGAGTTCCTAGTGCTCTTTAAGTTTGGCTGTTTGCTGACATAGGTTTTGTTGCTGGACTACAGTAGGTAACATCTTCAGCGCAAAATGCAAAATGCAGTGTATTGCCACATGGGGGAGCTTACACATCAAAGGAAAAGAGCACGCCAACAAAGCCAACTCTTTCAACATGTAAAACAGAAATGCAAATATGTCCTTAAATCTCACTAAACTCAACTAGTTGTCCAGTGCTCTCAGGATAGGAATGATAAAAAAATCTTATTTTCCCAATGGTTTTTGAATGTGCACTTTGGTGAGTAGGCTGGTTGCTTTTGAGAGCTTCCTGGTGCATATATCTAGCACCAAGTTCTTCAAAATGATATAGGATCCACAGGTATATTAAGATAAAGGTTCCCCTTGCACATATGTGCTAGGTGTTCCCGACTCTAGGGGACAGTACTCATCTCCATTTCAAAGCTGAAGAGCCAGTGCTGTCTGAAGATGTCTCCGTGGTCATGTGGCCGGCATGATTAATGCCGAAGGCGCATGGAACAGTTACCTTCCTACCAAAGTGGTCCCTATTATTCTACTTGCATTTTTAACATGCTTTCGAACTGCTAGGTTGGCAGAAGCTGGGACAAGTAACAGGAGCTCACTCCGTTACGCGGTGCTCGGGATTCGAACTGCCAACCTTTCTGATCGACTAGTTCAGTGTCTTAGCCACTGACCTACCGCGTCCCACTGGTATATTACCGATGTGCAATTATTTAATCTGCAATCAAACATTCGGAAATTATGCATTGTTTTTCAACTTTTGGGTTATTTGTTACACTGATATCTCACCACCCGATTTGAAATAAAGAGAGTTTATAGAAATTTAAAACCTACAAGATACAGAACAATTCACCCATCCTTTAGTGACCGAAGTTACAACAGCACTGAAAAAAGTGACTTATGACCATTTTTCACACTTATGACCGTTGCAGCATCCCCATGGTCACATTCGGACATTTGACAACTGGTTCATATTTATGACGGTGGCAGTATCTCAGGGTCATGTGATCCACCTTTTGTGACCGTCTGACAAGCAAAGTCAAGAGGGAAGCCAGATTCACTTAACAACCATGTTATTAACTTAATGACTGCAGCGTTTCACTTAATAACAGTGCCAAAAAAGGCGTAAAATGGGGCAAAACTCACTTAATGACCATCTTGCTTAGCTACTAGAAATTCTGGGCTCAATTGTGGTCGTAAGGTGAGGACTACCTGTACATTGAAATGGTTTCTTCCTGAGTGTGATAATATATTTATGAGAAGAAATATGACAGTTCCTATTATAGGCCTTTTTGTACATAAATATAATGTAACATTTATGAAGTAGAGAACAATATTAAAGGTAAAGGTTTCCCTCGCACATACGTGCTAGTCGTTCCGGAGTCTAGAAGGCGGTGCTCATCTCCGTTTCAAAGCCGAAGAACCAGCATTGTCCGAAGACGTCTCCGTGGTCATGTGGCCGGCAGGACTAAATGCCGAAGGCGCACGGAACTCTGTTTGTTACCTTCCCACCAAAGGTGGTCGTTAGTTTTCTACTTGCATTTTTACATGCTTTCGAACTGCTAGGTTGGCAGAAGCTGGAACAAGCAACGGGAGCTCACTCTATTACGCGATGCTAGGGATTCGAACCGCTGAACTGCCAACTTTTCTGATCGACAAGCTCAGCGTCTTAGCCACTGAGCCACAATATTAGGAAATTTAAAACCAGATCCTGACCTAATGTTTCGTCGTATTCACAAATTCAACAGACTCAAGTATCCACTTTAATGCATAAAGAAGGGTGACATTTCTCTCAACCATGGAAATTTTAGGGTTACTTCGGGCAATCATTCTCTCCCTGTATAATAACCCTTCACCACAAAGATTACAGTGGGAGAAAAGGTATTAGATATGCTGTCCTGAGTTTCTACTAATATACTATAATGTCATCCTTACAATATAACTCTTAAGAATGAATACATAATTAAATAACCTTATAGTACCGTTTATTTTCTTTATAAATAACTCAAGGTGGCAAACATACCTAATACTACTTTGTTCTATTTTTCTCACAACAATCCTGTGAGGTGCATTGGGTTGAGAGAGAGAGAGAGACTGGATCAAAGTCACCCAGCTGACTTTTATGCCTCTGGCAGGATTAAAACCCACCATCTCCTGGTTTCTAGCCTGATGCATTAACCAATAGACCAGGGGTCCCCAACTTTTCAGATAACAGGGACCACTAAATTCATAATTTTAAATCCCACGGACCACTAATATGATCTGCCTAATGACTGGCTGGGTGGGCGTGACTAGGTGGTCATGTGACTTGGGTGGGCATGGCCAACTGGATGTCACTCAAATCGAGGGGTGCCTCCCCGGTCTCTACTCAACCGTCCCCTGCCAGCCACTCCTCACCCGGGCTCCGGGCTCTTTGCAGCAACACAAATGTTCATTGCATGTATCTCTCCCAGGGGCCATAATTTGAGGACCCCTGATTTAGTACAATATAAAAAATGCAAATAACCTTTCTGCGGACCACCAAAATTTTCTCACGGACCACCAGCGGTCCATGGACCACCAGTTGGTGACCGCTGCATTAGACCAAATTGACTCTCCTATATAAATAATGTATCTTAAATATTGAACTGAAGTCCTTGCATTCACTTAACTTTTCTTTTTTCAGCATTGATTTTTAGTTGCCTTCTTCTAGGGCGTTTTCTTCCACTTGTCAGTCTAGCTTTCCACCCTGGGAATAAATACCATTCAAGCCCTAATCATAATGGACCCTGCTTAGCTTCAGAGATTCAGACCAGGTCTTCAAGATGTCTCCAACGCTTAAATCCTGGTAGCCAATCAGAGAGATTTTTAATGGTTTAATGAGAGCTACTAGAATGAGCTTTTTAACACGCGTAATAAATGATACAGAGAAACAACTGCATAATTTCAAACTTTGAAGATAATTTATTTCTTGTTTTGGACTATCTCTAACCTCTTGAACCCTCGCGTTTCTATCTACAACTAGCACAATGCACCCACCAAAAACATTACAGTAAAATTGACAAAGTGATAGAGCCAGTTTGGTGTAGTAGATAAAGCAGGGAGGAACAGGGAGATATTTATTTACCGATTAGATTTGTGCGCCGCCCATCTCATCTAGAGACGGCTCTGGGCAGCTTACAAACATTAAAAGTTGGTAAACATTAAAAGCAATAAAATATATAATAATAATAATAATAATAACGAAGGGACTTTAAGTTCACTCTCCATTATGGAAGCTCACTCCACCACTTTCACTTTCTTAGCCCCACTTACTTCACAGGGTTGTTATTATTGGAACTGGAGTGGGTCACTATGTAAGCTGCCTTGAATTGTAAATAAAGAAGTCACATGTATGGAATACTACACTCCTGTCGAAGTGTCCAATATAATACAATAGGCAACATTTCACTGACAAAATATCAGCTCAAACTCATCAAAAATCAAAACAAGTCTTAAATAAATTTTTGTCCTTTTCATCCTGCTTTCTTCAGTGAGGTTATCTATCCTTCTTAGAAAGCCATTGTTAAAATAAGTTCTTGAAGGTCTTTGCCGCATTCAGTATCAGCAACATACTGAAAATTCATGGAAGAAAACACATGTAAGGGGTTTACTAAACGTTTTCATCCAAGATTAACCTGCAATGATCTTTAAAGTGATGCCATATCACACCATTACAAGTTTAAAGAACATTACAAAAATGGCATTGAGTATCTTTTTTCTTTAAGATGAATATGCTTGTTTTAGAAAATATTTTATCAAAAAAAGGTCACTCCAATCCTTTTGAGTAAGTCTATTTGTAATGCCAAATTTTAAATATAATCAATTTGCTAACCATTTCTAATACTTTTACTTAGATGTTTGGTTTGTCCCATCAAAATGTCAATGAGCAACCAGTGTAATTCACATACAATCGTTACTGACATGCAAATACTACAACTAATGAGGGTGACTTAAAATATTTGTAAGAAAACCCAGCTTGAATGCTAGTGGTTTCTAGAAAGACATGCACAATGGCGATCAGGATATCTACTCCTGATATCCAAGACAACTACTAATCTCAATTTTTTTGAGCAAGGGAAGACTCTAAAGTAAGGAAAGTTTTTGATATAAGAAGACAACAAGGCTACATAATCCCAGGCAATCCCAACTCTCATGAAATCCCATTTGGAGGAATTCATCTACAAAATCATCTCTAACATCACTTCATGTTAACTTGCCATGTTATGGCATAAATTCTTGTCAATTGGTTTTTTGTTTTTTTGGAAATAATGAAAATGCTGCCTGGTAAACCCTAGATTTTATTTTCTAAGTGCAACCTCCTCTCACAAAAACACAGCCCCCAGCTGTTAACAAAATTACCTCATTTCTTTGCTGCTACAGCCCTGGAAACAGCAAAGCTGCCTGCCCCTGCAATAAAATATTGCAAAAAAAAATAAAATTCAGAGAGATTTGTAAGCTCTTTTGCTAGCTTGTTTATGTAGTATCTAGAATAACTACCAAAATTAGCTTATCTAATTGTGTGTGTTTTTTAAAATTCTTGGCTGTTCACCTGAGGGAAACTGATATAAGGCTCATGTAAGCGATAACTTACATCTACTGATTAATACTTAGAGACTAAAATGTTTTTAAAATGAAGAGTGCAGTTTTTAAAGATGCTACATTTAATGAAACCTGCTGCAATAGTTTTTTTAGAAAAGTGCAAGGAAACTTTATCTGGAGAAACAATTTATTTTTCAGATTTAATCTGACAGGCACATACCTTTTTTTGTTTACAAACCTGAAGTTACAACACACTGGCAGAAAGTAATTAATAGTTAGCTTTGCATTTCAACAGAAGGGAACGTAGCAGAAAATAAGCATCCTTTTTGATTTCCTTGAAACTTACTAATGAAACTAAAGAGGATGTAAACACTTGCCCCACCCCCATGTCACTGTACCATAATGCCTTGAATGCTAGATAAGAGAGAAGCCTCACATTAAAATCTCAATTCAGCTAAAGGCTCTAAGCAAACTCAGCTCACTTCATAAGACTGCCATGATTCTGAACTGTTTTGCAGAAAGGTTAGATAGAAAGATAATATCTTGAATTTATAATTCACATGGCACTTTAAGGTTAATCTTTTCCTACACTATTTCTAAACTGTTCTGCCTAGAATGTTTCTAGCATAATCAAATCATTAGTGTAAACTACTTAATAAAATGGGTGCACGTGTTTAATAGTCACTCAATACATAGCAAATTCCATAACATATTACAAGTTTTGCAATGTCACTAAGCTAATTGTGAAATGTTATAAGCCCGTAGGATATGGCTTTTAATCAGAATCCTGAAGATCCTGAGCTTTTTTATTAAAAAACCCATATAACTTTACAATTATGAAAAACAACTCATTTCTTATCATGCACATCCCACTCAAATTTCTGAAAATTCATCTGATGTGGTATGTGTGTGGCTCATAGGCATGAGCTGATGTTTGGTGTTTCTTCCTTTAAAAAAAAAAAATCTCAAAATATAGGCATTTCAAATCACAGGAGTTATTTAGTGAACTGCCTGACTTGTTTTTTGCAAATGGACATAATGCATCAATTTATATCTGTTGTACATTCTGAGTATACAGTAATTCAAACTACTGGCATTAAAACCAGACACTCTTAAATTATTTGGATTCAGGAAACATGAAAGAGTGTCTGTGCTATTAAGAAAAGCTCCTTGTGATCAGATATGACCAGGATTTGTCAAGCTTGGTCACTTTAAACTGTGTGGACTTCAACTCCCAGAATTCTCCAGTTAGCCATACTGGCTGTGAAATTCTGGGAGTTGGAAGTCCACACAGCTTAAAGTGGCCAAGGTTAAGAAACACTGAGACAGACTACTTGCTGGCCATCTGTTAAGAACATTGATATTTCTGAATAAAGGGTGCCTTCACTGATGATCCATGCGCTATGGAATTATGAAAGAGATATGGCTATGTAAGTTATTTATGAATACATTTGACTTTTTAACTGCTATCTTTAACTGAAAGATTTCAGAAAGCCATTTATTTGTGTGTGTTTTTAAGTTTGTACTGATATAGGATATTTTTTCATAAGCTACTCTTATAAAAGACTGCCATTGTGAAAAGCATGTAAGGAAAGCATTACATAAATATATCATGATAGGCTTTGAAGCTCAGCATACCTAGATATGTTCAAGTATTTTAAAGATCAGATTAGGAAACTGCCACAGAAACACTATGAGCTGCTTTATTCCACTATGAGGAAGTTTTCTAAATTCTCTAGTCTTCTCTGCAAAACTATCTAAGCTTTTCACCAATGAACCCTGCAAATGTTCAGGAGTAGCAACATCCAAAGATGAGAAATGGCATCAAATGGTTTTTATCTTTCTTAATCTGCCTTCCTATACATCAGACTGGCATTTGTAATGTTCATGCTATGTCCCTCCTCAGGTGCTGAGATTTCATAAACTCTAATTGCTAGTCTATTTTTCAATCCCTTTCCTTTTTTGAAATGTTTTTTTCAATTGACTGTTTAATAAAATATTCAGGTTTTCTATAAAATTGGCAATTTGTAGATTTTCTATGACTTATTGCCGATATGTGTCCTAATATCTCATTTACAGAATAAAAGTTGTACTTAAAGAATTAAAAGATGCCAAAAGCATTGTGTTTTGAAAACAGTGAATGAAGTCTAACCCACAACTGAAAAAACAAGGAAAGGAACAATTGTTAATGTAATATAAATGTGTTTGCAAAGATGACTTTTTTCAAATGGGCAAATTCTGTACATTTATTTTAAAAGTGCTTAATTTGGGAAGCACTAGGAGCTGCTTTATCCTACCATCAGGTAGTATTCTAAACTCCCATCTTTTCTGCAAAGCTAAGCTTTTCTACACAATCCCTGCAAATGTTCAGGAATAACATCCAAACAACCATTTTATAAGAACCTTAGAATGCACTAGACTAGAACAAAACAAAACAGAGTTTTTTTTAAAAATCAATACTTCAGCCAGCAATAGGTTTAATGTAACTGTCATGTTTATGGCAACAAATATGGGATTTCCCCAACCCCCACATATAATCTATTTAAAGTGTGATAATTATCCATTTAGTTGCAATATCAGTAACAAAACAGCAAATAGTTTATTTTATTATATTTACATTCCAGAAAAGTTGAGACATAACTTCAAAGTCTGTTATATTTGGTTATCTTAGCATTCTGTACCCAAGGACATGATTTCAAATTAGAAAAAAAAATCCTGTCTTTTTTAAAGAGGAAAAAAGTACAAGACCAATGGACCAATAAATAAAAGAGATACACATTCCTTTTAGCAAAAGTGTTACAAGTTACAAAACTGAGCAAGCAGCAATTACTATAGTGGACAACACAGAATCAGCACAGGATGACAGCTCTAATAAGCATATTAATTTTTACAGAAGTTAATATTTATAGGAAGGACACAACTTCATATATTTTGAAAAGGTTTGCGAGAAAGACAACTACTATAAGCAGCAAATGAAAATTAAGTACTTTCAGATAATAGATGCTGATTGGACCCTTTATTTTTAACAAGCAATGAGAGCTCTAAATAGAAAAATAAAAATCAAGGTCCAATCCCCAACCCTCATCTCAATATATTTTAAGGCTCCAAAGATTATATACTACTGGTATTTGCAGAAGCAAGAACAAATTGGGGAAGAAACATGAAACAAGAGGAGGCAGCCATTTCTGCTTGATATAAGAGAACCCCTACATTTCACAGTGGAACATGTAAGTGACCCCCAAACTGTCCTTGTGGAGTAATCCCCCTTATTGCTACATCTGTCAAATTGGTTTGAAACCCAATTTCAGGGAAGCAGCTCAGCCCTTAAACAGGTTATCAACCTGCTGCAGGTAAGATGGGGAAACTAACCAGGTTATGCAACCGATCTGACCCATTATAGGCCAGATAATTACAGGGCTGAAATGACAGCCCTCCCTTCAGAAAAGCCGAGACTTCCTATGGAAACTCACACCATCCAAAGTGAGTCACGCCTCCCCTAAACTTTCATTATTGATGGTTAATAAAGTTTACGATGGTCTGCAGGCTCATTATGGAACACGACTGAATAAGAGTTGGGAAGGGACCTTGTAGGTCATCTAGTCCAACCCCAACCTATCTGCCCAAGCAGGAGAGCCTACCTACACCATCCGAAGTGTGTCACACCTCCCCTAAACTTTCATTATTGATGGTTAATAAAGTTCATGATGGTCCGCAGGCTCATTATAGAACACGACAGAATAAGAGAGTTGGGAAGGGACCTTGTAGGTCATCTAGTCCAACCCCAACCTATCTGCCCCAAGCAGGAGACCCTACACACCATTTCTGACAGATTGTCAGTCCGGCTTCTTCTTCTTGAAAAAACCTTCCGCTTGCAGGGAAATCGAGGCAGCCAACTCTCCAAGAGCAACAAACGAGGAGGGAAACGCGAGCAGAGCAGGAGCCAAAGAAACTTCCACAAAGGGGGGGGGGGAAGAAACGTTGTATAAAGACACACACACACACAACGCTTTTTTGAGTGGTGCGAAAACAAACAAAACAAAAATAAAATATAATATAGGCGGCACAAGCCGGGACTCGGGAAAAAACCGTTAAGGTTGACACGGCGCAAGACCTCCCTGAGGAAGGGACGGGGGCAGCCGCACCCACAACCCCCGTCTCTCTCGCAAGCCGGCCTCCCTCACAGGGTTGGCGTTTTGCAGGAGGAAAAGGGCTGCCTCTAAAGCCCAGGGAGGAACCCACTGCCCCCCCCCTCAGCAAATATCACCAACTGAAGGGAAAACGCCCACTATCCATCTTAATATGATGAAACAGGTCTGGAGGAGAAGTTGCATTCTGACATTTCCTTTGTTTTGTAAGGGTATTCAAAGAGAATGACTCTTTGCTGAGATGTGTGCTATTCCAAAAAAGTACTAAAGTCATATTTAAAAGCATCCCAGACAACAGCTGTACAGGTGTGGGAAAAGACACACTATGAAACAGCAGAGCAAGATCTTCTCTCTTCCCAACATCATCATGCACTGCCTTCATCCTGCGACCTATCAGCAACTATTCAAGCTGATTCAAGTTTTGCAACCAGGAATAGCTTGGAGATTTGGTGACATCTATAAATTAGACAAGATTCATGATAAGTGTATTTCATATCCAGTTATTATTTCAGGATGCCCTGATTTCTCACATCTGCCTGTGGCTTCCATGCCAATAGTAAAAAGTTTGCTAGCAGCATAAATTATTGTCTCCATTCTCATCTCTGTTTTCATTACTAACACTGGCGATCACATCAAATGGTTACAAAACATAAATATAAGAAAGTAGCCTTGGTAAACTAACTGCTGCCTCAGACACACTTTTCCTGTGCAACACTTGAAAGTATAAAAAATGCACTAAAAACAAGAGACAAAAGTGACTCGCACCAAGAAATGCCAGATTCACAGCATTTGGTTTCCGTGGACAGAGGATGGACACAGCAGTGACCATCCCCAAAGTCCCCTCTGAGCCAATGAAAAGCTGCTTCAAGTCATAGCCAGTATTGTCTTTCCGCAGAGATGCCAAACAGTTCAGGATGGAGCCATCAGCCA
Source organism: Pseudoxenodon macrops (assembly GCA_032467955.1). Taxonomy (NCBI): domain Eukaryota; kingdom Metazoa; phylum Chordata; class Lepidosauria; order Squamata; family Pseudoxenodontidae; genus Pseudoxenodon; species Pseudoxenodon macrops. The sequence continues at coordinate 52,152 of JANHFT010004950.1, forward strand.
GCACCTGAAAGAGGACAAACTTTGATCCATCATGAATGAACTTGCATTATTTCAAATAAATCAATATAACGTTCTTATTTTAAATTTTGTTTATGATGGTTACACAGGCTGAACTAGAGAAACAGTATTTTCTAAGTTTCTACATTTTTGTAGAAAAAAGGAACATACGGTTGTAGTACCTTTGAAATAGACTAAATAGAAAGTGGTTTTTTAAAATTTCAACTTACCATTTCCAAGCCAAGAACTGTCCCTCGAAGGGACCCATACCTCAGGAGGCGCAAGCCCCCTGCATTTGTAGCTACATTTCCTCCAATATGGCAACTGCCCTTGGCTCCAAGATCAAGAGGCATGACAAAGCCCTTTGGCTCCAAATACTGGTTGAGGTTCTCTAAAATGCAGCCCGCCTGGCAAATCAGGATTCCTGAGGCAGAAGTATCAAATCACAGTAATGTCAGATAAATATAATTGCCTTTCTAATGGAGCAGCTTTCTCCAAATTCAGGCATAAAACAAGCTGGTTGGATTTCTGGGATACAATTAGCAATCAAAGATCTAGCAACTTCATCTTCATGACTGACCAAGTCGTGAGTTTATTTTAACTTGGCCCAGTTGTTTTCATTTAGCATTCTGCCTAACCCAGTCTCTAGTGAATTTATGGCTCAATATATTGTGGGGAGAAAAAAGAACAGGAATTAAATTTAAAGGTGTGGTATGAATTCAGTTGGATAACCTTGAGTACATCTTTCAACTAACCTTCCATGTAGTAGTCAGGTGACTATTATATATGCAAGATCCTTTCTTAGACTACAGAGAACTTTGACGTCTTCAAAGATATGGCTGAGGACAAAACTTTTTTTTTAAATTCTCTATCCGGTATTTAGATCCCCCCGCCCATGTTGTTATAGGTGTGGAAGGGGAAAGAATACTTTTATTAGGCTTTCTAAGTCTAGGAACCATCTTCCCTGAAAAGACAATTCTATCAAGCCACCTGACTTGCCCCCCAGGCCTTGACAAGAATTTACCAGAAATATGGTCAAAACTGATGATCTGATTCATAAGTCCTGTAGAAAGAATGATCTCATCAAAGACAGGAACACTGCCACCAACCAGGCCAGTATTGCCTCCCTGAGGATTCACAGCCAAATTCTTCTCATTGCAGTACCTGAAAAGGAACACATTTTTGACTGTTCTAGAAGTTAAAAATGCTGCATCCATAACCCAATTATTTTAGGTCTCGGCCCAGATCAAGTCAGAGTAAACATTCTGGCTTCTAGTCAGAAAGTCAGTATGATTCCTATATTAACAAATGGGGATGGCTACCAGTGGGAGTTCATCCAAAATTCAGGAAACGATTGTCAACATTTACAGCTAGTCCTCATCTTACAACCATTTGTTTAGGGACCATTCAAAGTCATAACAGCACTGAAAAATGTAATTTACCACCAGTTGTACTTATGACCATCAAGGAATCCTCATGGTCATGGCATCAAAATTCAGGCGTTTGCCAACCAGCATGTATTTACAATGGTTGCAATGTCCTGGGGTCATGTGATTGCTATTTGGGATCTTCCCTGCCAGCTTTTGAGAGGCAAGATTAACGGAGGAAGCCAGATTTGTTTAATAACCATGTGATTCAGTTAACAACTATTTATTCAGTTAAAAACTATATCGAAAAGGTTGTAAAATCAACTGTGACTTCCTTAACAACCACCCTGTTTATTAACAAAAAATCTGGCCCCAATTGTATCATATATTGAGGACTACCTGTATTGTCAGCATTCAGTACACATTTGTACTAATGACTGTCAGCGTTTACCTATTTAATTGACACTGCTTCTTCAAATGGTTATATGCTTGCATACATGGATGTATAAATATGTCCTAGGAGAATTTGCATCTGTTTTCTAGGAAAGATGACATGCAGAACTCCCTTTGACTATAAATGCTTCTATGTATAGATGCTTCCTGACTGAAGACTGATATTGCTTCCAGTCAAAAGATATTCCATTATTTTTCCACTTTTGGTGGAAAGGCTACAGTAGTAAGAAAAAGATAGAAGTGTTGGGGAAATTTAGAAAGATTATAGTCAACAATGTTTAAATCTTCTATAAAAATCATTTGTCTGTGGGAGGGGATTAAATAAATGCATGCTGAGTCTGGAAGTAACCTAGGGTAGAAAAATCCATCTATCTGGAAGCACAATTTTGATACCATTTTTAAAAATCTGTTTGAAGGTTAATGCCTTATTAAAAGCACAAGGTGGATATGGAGTATACTCTGAGGATTCCTTAGTGTTGTCTCAGTTTCCCTTTTTAGATAAAGATTGAGTCAACTGAAAAGTATACAGAATTGTTCTGTGTTCCTACATTAAAAATACTTGTTCATCAATTAAGAGACTAAGAGAAGATCCAGGAGATAAAAAATACTGGAATGTTTTATTGTCTATATGTAGTAATCATACAAAATCATGCTTATATGAAGACTTTTTCCTACTTAATACATCTTAAACCTTAATATTAACTGATCTTTACCTGCTTCAAACTTTACACTGATAGTCCAGTTACAAAAGGGGATGAGAGAGGGATGGGGGAAAGGCAAGGAATCTGCAGAGGAGAGAGAGGAGAGAGAGAGAAAGGCGGGGGAAGAGATAGAGATGGAAAGAAGACTCTTCTTCAAAAACTATAATCCTAACTCCTGAACCATTCGGTCATCAGAAATGTAACAGGACGTGGCCCATTTTGCTTCATTCTGTACTCTATTCTTCATTCTGTCTATGGACAATACAGAAGTAAGGCACATTCTTCTAAATAACAAAATTTCTAACACTGCACACTATGTTCAAAGAAATATGTTTACTTGAGAATCTGAGATACTTCCATTGTTGTCCGTGGCTTTAGCAGTACTGTACTGCAGCCTGCAATGGAAATAAGAAGAGAGAATTCTATTACAAATATGACTGAAGTCCAATTACCCAACCTTTCATGCATAGGGGTTAGATGGGAGAGGAAATTAACCCACCCCACCCTCCCATTTTCCCATCACTTATTTCTTAGCTGTAAAAAACAAAAACACACCCAGAATAAAGATAGCTACACAATGCAATTTAGTTGGTATTACTCTTATGCAGTACAACTCCCCTCCTTCAATGCCAGATTTATCCTTAAATAATGCTTTGAGCTAAAGACCTGTCTTATGCAGGGGTGGGTTCTAACTTACTCGCCGCCAGTTTGCTGCCTCCCGCGCTGTGTGGCCTCGCCTTGTGGGCACGCATGTACTTTGCACACACACACTACAAAGCATTTTCAAAAAAGAAAGGCTGAAAACAAGATGGTGACACACGCACCGTGCCGGAAACTCGGCTTTTGCGCATGCACAGAAGAAAAAAAACCAGGAAAATTTTTCCCCCCAAAAAAACTTTTTTTCAAAAAAAAAAAAAGATGGCTGCTTCCACAGACCAAAACCAGTTCCATGACGTCACCAGCAGCTTACTACCTACTCTATAGAACCAGTCGGAACCAGTAGAAACCCACCTCTGGTTCTATGCTGTTTGCAGAACTGCTTTATTAGGATGGCAACTATAGCAATGTTCAGTTGTAATAAAACATTAAAATGATTTACCTCTCACAGAGTTTAGCCAGTCCACATTGAAAGGTTTGAGTTCCTCTGCATCAGTAATGACCCTCCCAGGCAAAAGGTGCTCAAAGAAAGTTAAATCAGAATCAGAAATATGGGCAAAGGGCAGCCTCTCTACCCCATACCGTTCATAGGTGAGCATTACTTCCTGGAGATGAAGCTGGCTGGTGTGCAGATTTCTCTTAGCTATGTTGCTGATGCTCCACTGGAGAGAAGGTAAGGGCAGAAGTGTCTTCAGTTGTGGTGCTGTGGCTTTCTTCTCGATTCTCGATAAAGCGGCAGTCCTATTCCATACGCTCCTAGTTTTTCTCTGCCATCTGGTAGCCAACCTGGGTACAGTCCCAATGTTTTGAAATAGACAAGGCCAGACAAGGCTGGAAATAGCCATAATCAACCTGAAACACAAAAAATAACTGGATGGAATCCCTCTTTCAAAAAAGCTCCCATTAAATTTTTCCCTTTTAAAAAAATGAAGACCAATAAAAATGTTTAGAAAATCATAGTCATAGTTAGGATCACATGATACGGCAATTTACTAAGCTACTCTAGAGGGGTCAGGGACTAAAAATCAATCACAACTGACTTCACCAGCCCTGTTTATTTTTACATTGCTATGTAGGAGAAAATACATTTTCAATAAAGTATAATTGCATTAACTCTGCAAGCTGTGAATAATTGCTTGTGCTCCCATACATTAATGGTCCTCATCCAAAATACAGTTCGATATTTGAAATGATTTTTTTTTTACTATACAAGAAATAAATATGAAAACTTGATCTACAGAGCATGCACAAAGTGCAAAATATCCCCAGAAATGGGCAAGGAAGCTGGGATTTTTGGCTGCAAACCATTAGAAGAGACTAAACCAGATAAGCCTTCTAAATCTCACTTTGCCCATCTTCAAATTATGTCATCCCTTTATTTAACACCGTAGTTAAATGAATACCCGTTCAGCAGCATTTCCGAATCTTGACAATTTCCAAATATAGTATATTAATTTCTGGTGCTTTAGAGCTCCCCTGATTTAGAGATCTCCACTTGGCAGGTCATTGTGGCTGAGAATTCTGCTAGCTGAAGTCCAGCAAACGAACTTTGACATCTTGGCTTGAACTCCCTTTTTTTTTTTTAACCCTCTTCCTGCTAATTGGAAAATGTCATATGAATGTACTTATTAGCCACCTGTAACCCAGTTTTCAAATTACACAATGATATAGAAATTATTAAATGGGTC
>JANHFT010004950.1:57114-69299 GCA_032467955.1 Pseudoxenodon macrops
CTCCCTTTTTTTTTTTTAACCCTCTTCCTGATAATTGGAAAATGTCAACAATTGCACGCTATTTTATGACCTCGAATCGGATTTATTATTTATTCTTTTTACGATTGCTAGGAGTTAAATAGGAAAGGGAACAAAACGAGGGGGGCAAGGCAGAGCTCGACGCTTGTTTTTTTGGAGCTACTGGGAAAATTTTATCAGGCGTTTAGGACGGGAGGCGCACGGGAATCTCAGGACCTGGAGGAGAATTGTGATGGGCGGTAGCAGGGCGGTAGGGAAGGGAAGGGGAAGGGAAGGGAAGAGTGTTGCCAGGCGGAAGTTTCTTCTGTGCGCCTCCCAAGTAGCAGTCATTTCCCTACTCACTTTTGCACCAGATCAGGGCCGACTTTTCCCTCTGGGGCAGATCTAGGCGGTGCCTTGTTCGCTCCGCCCCATCTTTGCGGGTAAAGAAGCGACACGCCACGTGGGCTCGCTTAAAGGCTCGCCGCCTACGCTCGATTGAATCGATCAGGTACGGAGGTCGGTGGCGTTCCTGCTTCCCGACTTTTCCCCTCGCAGCGCTGCATCTCTACTTTGAATGTGCACCATCCACTCCGCCGATTCAGAACAGAAGCTTCTCAATCTATCCGGTCATAGCCTTTTTTGACAGGGCTGTCAAAAGGGCAATCGTTTGTCGTTTTAAAGTTTTATTTTATTTTATTTATTTATTTGTCAAGCTTGTATATGATTACAGACAAAGTATAAACATAATTGTGAATACAAAAGATGTATAAGCTTGGTTTATGAGTACATGAGATGGTTACGAATAGGACGGACGGTAGGCACGCTGGTGCGCTTATACACGCCCCTTACAAATGTGTTAACGAATGTATTAAATGTTTTTTTTATTTGGGGAGGGGGAGCTAACATGGCAATGTTAATATTCTGATTAACGCTGGTATTAAAATAGCGGGTGCTTCGGAGAGTCTGAAAGTGAAACTATATCTTGCCCCACCCACTCGGCTTTTTGGCCACAATAGAAAGTGGGGGGGGGGAGATAGAAATGTGTTCAATTTCCCACCCACCCAGACTTTAGAAGGTAACTGGGAAATCAGTAGATAACATCAGTTGTCATTGTCAATTCTGCCTCAGGAACATTGAGGAGCGTTTAAGACATTGGCCAAGAATGCTGGCTGGGGCATTCTGGGAGTTGAAGTCCACACATCTTAAAATGTTGCTGAGGTTGAGAAACACTGAGTTAAGGTGTCAAGATTCAGAACTCAAACTGCAGTCACCTGGTGATTCCAGATGTGCTGGAACTATTTATTGAATCCCCAGAGTTCTAGTCTTTCTGGAAGGGACAAAGTTGGCAGAAGCTGTGCTGTTAAGATTATTCTTGTTGGATAGTAGATTTTACTAAACTAGCATTCCCAGTTCAGATAATGCCATTAAAATCAAGAAATTGTAAGATAATTATAGTGTTACCTGTTCTGGGATTCTCTCTACCCTGCACTGCTTTAATCTACAGCCCAGTGAATTCTGAAAACGGAAATCTTAATTTTATTTCATTGACTTTATTTAAATAAACCATTAATATTTAAATTGTAAACGTATTTTTCTAGCACCTTTCCTTTTCCAACAAAGTTTGTAAAATGGAATCATGCTTTATGAACCCACCATTAATTCTAATAATCATTATGTTTTGTTTTGCTCCATTTTATTTTAATGTTTTAATTTCTATTTTAGTCTGTAGCTGTAATAAACGATTGAAGTGAACTGAGTTGCAAAAGTAAAGATTTGTCATCAGGATTTTACCTGGATTTAAAATCTCCTACTAAAATGAAAGTCAGATTTAGAAATGTAAAGCTTAAGTGGAGGATTACAAAATCCTGTAATCACTCAAAGGAAGTATTGATCTGATAAACCATCCAATGTAGGAAGATTAATAATTAGAATAGTAAGGACTGAAGTTTAGTCTTTAGAAATAGATAGGAAATTAAATATTATGACTGAAATAACTGCTAGAAGTGTGGATGAATTCAAAGTGGTTATGCTATCCAATGTACAACCTTTAAACTAGATGTTTTGAACAATGGAATAAAACTGGTCAAAGCCAATGATTCTTCTTCCATAGTTTTCTATAAGATTATGATATACAGTGGTGAGTTAATTCCATTTCAGGTATCAATTATACTCCAGATTTAGTATAATGCATAAAAGTGAAATATAAACATTTAAAGGGCTCCTGGAATGGAGCTTAAAATAAAAGTCAACTAAGTAACAGTTTTCTTCCTGAGAACTTTGAAGCATGACTGAAACCTTAGAGATAGATGATAAATACCATAGAATTTTGTTTGCAAACAAATTCACTTCTAGTTTGTGCACTATTTTCTTTCTCAGAAACAAACAAAACATATCCATATATTTGTTCTCAAAAATACTTTATTTATAATATACTTAATATATCCATAACATGATCAAAAATACATTTCACATTTTAATAAAAAGATTTATAATATTCTCTTCATTTACAAAGAAAACATAAACCTAGAGCTATGACTAGAAAATTTACGCTGTGACATTTATTTATGCGGAACAATGGGGAAAAGATAACATTTCTTTTTGAAAAAGAGTTCTTTATTTTTTAAAACATGTTTTCAGCTCCTAACGTTCAAGTTTCAATCATGAAACAGGATACTGTACAAGCAACATTCAGAATAGTTTCTCAAAAGACAAGAATCAAGGTGACAAGTTCGAAACAAATAAGGATTTAAAAACTTCAAATATAAACTAGTTGGTATCAATGCAAAGCCTTCTTTGAAAATAGACGAGTCAACATGGAACAATTGCTCAGTCCAATACCATTTTTCAAAAATTGGATGGTGAAATTTTACTCATTCATTCACTCATACTAAATACTTAATTCCTTGGGACTGAAGAATGAGTTTCAATCTTGTTTATGATAAATGAACAATCTAATTTGCTTCAGGAACTATGTAGCAGCAGTAATTGTTGGCATTACATAAAAAGAGCCTTTACCATCAACCTATAGTACTGTACTCTTTACTGACAGGAAAAACATAATTTAAAAGTAATTACTATTGTAGTATAATGTCACTTTCTTCTAAATCTGGAATGAAAGGTTAAAAGCCATAATTACTATTTTTTGATAATAACAGCTACTGATCTGAGAATTCTTACAAAAACTGCTGTCAATAAGAATAACTCTTTTTTTGGAGGATAGAAAAACTGACACGGCAGTTATTATAAAAACTATGTAACATTGCTCAAGAATCCCCTAAGGTAGTCAATATAATTTTTATTATGCTACAATTGGGATTGTGAAACAGAATTACCAAGCATCTGGCAGACTGTAAAAGATTAGTCAACTGATGCATCGCTACCTACAGAGGCACACTTTATTTTATAGCAGATCAATATAGTACACCCACAATTTCACATTTATCTTTTGCTCTCTTCTAGGAATTTACTATAACTTAGGGCAGAGACTTGGGACAAAGCCTGTCTTCTAAAATTCCTTAACGTTGAAAACAGACCACTATACAGTGGTACCTTGGTACTCAACTGCTTTGAAACTCATCAAATTTGGTACTCAATGCATTCTGAGAAATTTTTGTCCTGGTACTTGTTTGTTTGGGACTCAACATGCAAGGTGTCAGTTGCCTAATGATTCACTAACTTTTCCAGCCAAAACAAAGGGTGATCTGTTAGTCACGTGATAGTCCTTGCCCTGTCCACATCCCCTTGCAAACTTATCTTAATTTCTGTGGTCATTTTGTGTATTTTTGCCCTTTTTTTCTCATCAGTACAGTTAAAAGTGTTTATTTTATTTAATCTATTTATTAATTTTTAGTTTTGTTTCTCATGTAAAGTAATGGTATACAATCCTAGCTTTTTACATATTGCCTTAAAATGTGCATTGTTTTTGGTTTGGCAACATATTAAATTTATTGACATTATTCCTTAGGGGAGGGAAACGTTTAGGTACTCATTGCGCTTCCCAGAAGCAACGAGTACCGAAGTATCACTGAATAGCAATACGACATTCCAGAAGCATATAAGGACCCTGTGGCATGAATATTACAATGTTATTTCTTCTCTCCTCCCTAGGAAAATAATGCAGTTTGCACTTTTAGAAAGCAAGTACAGTTACAAAAACATAAAATAGTACAAAGAATACTGTAACTGAACTGCATTACTAACTACAAAATTGTGTGTATAAAATTATAAGAATTAGCATTCTTCCATAATAAAAACCAAACTCATAAAGAGTTTTTTTTTCTAAATGTAAACTAACAATTTTGAGGATTTTGCAACATTCTAGAGATCAGCTTTTCTAGATTGAAATGGGGTTCATTTTGATACGGCAGATGTAACGGTGACAATTGTTTAAAGAAAAGTATCGCTAACATTTCTGGTAATCATTTTTACATTACAAGCTAAAACCAATTCTAGCAAATTAGGCAACTTGATATTTTCAAAAGGGTATTCCTCCCATTTAAACTGACTTCATTTTAAAAAAATTAAAATATACAATTTAAAAGCTGAAGGTTGTATGTATGGCAGAATCCTTGGCGAACAAGTGTATGTTTTTGTCTAGCTGAACAAAATTGTCAGGTTGATGAATTATACAAAAGCATGCAAACCTTGACCTAACTATGAAAATGACAGATGGACAACAAAAAGCTCTGTGTGTGTGTATGTGTATGTGTATGTGTGTGTGGTGGAGCGGAATGCCTATCTCTTACCTGAGAAAATCAGAAAAGAATGTTAATATTTACAGTGGGTAGTAGAAAGTATCTCAGTGAAGTCAGAACATGAACGTACTGCATAACGCTCTATCAAATACTTTTGTGCAGTTAAGGGAACTTCTCATTTTCTAAAATTGTTATTCTCTGAAAACTAGTTTCCTGGTCCTTTGTTTGTTAATCCAAACTTATTTTAAAATATTAAATATTATTTTGAGGGATTTATACTATACTGATATCACAGGTATTGCTTATCAGCAGGAATGAGAGCAATGCATCCAGTTTCAGTGAAACCAGAATGAAGTTCAGAGGTTCAGAGGGGATAGTACACAGAAACAATAAGCATTTTCAAATAAGCATTGTGAACGCTCCTAATCAAAAACAAATTCTCTCTGTTCTTTTTGTGAAATATAACTTTGCAAACTTATTTCCAAAGTGACAAAATTGCACATTGAAAATCTCAACTCACTCCTTGACTGAATCAAATGTTATACAAATGGAAAATCTACCTGCAAAAGTGAACTATGTGATTCTACATTTTATCAACAATGATAAAGATTTTGATACTGGATTTAAAAGACTTCATAAATTTATTGTGCAAAGCAAAGACTTGCATCAAAAATTATGTAAGCCTATCCTTCTCGCATAACAGGACTCTTACTTCATTCTGAACCTGTTTCTCAATGCTATTCCAAATCTCTAAAATAATTTTAGAGGATGCATTGGGAAATACAAGAGAAAACATGTCATTCCGCCAGTGAAATGGCACTGGTGAAAGCTTCCCAAAGTGACTACATTTTTTGACAACAAAAGATGCTATCTTATTCACATGAAAGGCCACAGGCAGTTTTCACAGGTTTCAGTATATTGGAAATTCCAGTGCAGATATATTCTTAAGTACTTCATATCTTTGATTACAGTGTACTTTGTAACCCAAATAATCATCACTACTGAACTTCCTGTATATCCCACTTTTATCATTTCCATGGAACACCTGCATTGTTTCAGGCCAAACAAGATGGGTTGGTGATGAAAACAAAATACTGCAACATATGAATATATTAAAACTTTTTTTCATACTATACATCATTTCTACTTCTTCTTCTTTTCCTGCGCACAGCGAGGACAGTACCTAAACAAAGAGAAGCAGCATATTTAGCCCAATACACTTCTATGAAACCACTGTTATTTGACAAAGGAATGAATTGATCTATGAATATATTAGCACAAAGACCATTGGAGGTCTCATGTTACCTATTAATATTATCAGAGACATATTCACTTCCCCATTTTCATTCATTCATTCAATACATACACATAGCTCTGTATGTTGGCCTAAAAGTCCTACACCCACATAAGATATGTAGTGTCTATTACATATATGGATATTTAGTTGTTTTTTTTAATTTGCCAATTTAAATTTGCAAATATGCAATGGACAAATCCTAAAATGTTAAGTCTCACAGATTTCAGTGATATTGCAAATAAAGGAATAGTAATTTCTTCATACAGCAATTTGCTGAATGACATACCCGTATTTTTCTGAGTATAAGATGCACCTTTTCTCCCTGTAATTGGGGCTGATAATTTGGGTGCGTCTTATATTCCAAATGTAGCTTTTTCAAAGCTTTTTTTTTCAGACCTAACGAGGTGAGTGAAGAGTGAACCGATCTTTGCAGCCTTTCATTGCTACTCCCTCCAAAGCTTTTTTTTCAGCCCTAAGTCTTTGCAGGCTTTTTTGATTGCTACTCCCTCTGAAGAACATTTTTTTCCCCAGGTGCTAATGATCTTCTGGGCTTTGCATGCATTGTACATTGTTTCTCTCTACCAGTTGTGCTTTAGAAGCTTTTTTTCCAGACTTAACCAGGTGCTAACAATCTTTCTGGCTTTGCATGCTTTGTTCATTGCTTCTTTCTATCAGCTGTGCTGTAGAAACTTTTTTCCCAGTCCTACTCACGGGATAAAATAATGTGCTGAAGCTGACCAGACTAAGGACGCTATCCAGATGAATTCCTGGTAGGCAGATTTTTTTCTGTTTTCCTCCCCAAAAACTAAGGTGCGTCTTATAATCAGGTGCGTCTTATACTCCAAAAAAATATGCTATATACCACTTCATATTGCTTTACAGCCATTTATAAGCAGTTTACAGAGTCAGCATATTGCTCCCAACAATCTGGGTCCTCATTTTACCAACCTCAGAAGGATGGAAGGCTGAGTCAACCTTGAACTGGTCAGGATCAAACTCCTGGCTGTGGGCAGAGTTTGCCTGCAATCCTGTATTGTAACCACTGCACCACCACAATAGATAATTCTATCCCCAATAATAAATTCAGTGTTTGGTAGAGTCATAATATAGTTGTTTTATATATATTTAAGCATAGTAAATGCTTAAGACAACAAAGGATAGCAACAGCACTTAAGACTTGTATACTGCTTCACAGTGCTTTTACAGCCCTCTCTAAGTGGTTTACAGAGTGAGCATATTGCCCCCAACAATTTTGGGTTCTCATTTTACCGATGTTGGAAGGATAGAAGGCTGAGTCAACCTTGAGCCTGATGAGATTCGAATTGCCAAATTGCAGTCAGTCAGCAGAAGCAGCCTACAGTACTGAACTCTAACCACTGCGCACTGTGGCTGAAAGAATGAATCAGAAACGGAGGAAGTATGATGCAGGATTAAGAAAAGTCCAAGTCTTCTTTCTTCTTGCAAATTTGACTCAGATTACAAAAACTGACCATGAAGATTTGGACCCCAAGTTTCCCAATTGCTTAGTAAGAATGAACTTGAGCTTACAGGATAGCAAGTCTTTAATGAACAGTCAGGTTTTTCTCAAAGGCTTAGGGCCAAGCCAAAACAATACAATACAGAGCTTTATGGAAAAGAGGTTTGCTCTCTTCTGCTGAGGGAAAACTGGAAGAAGTTGCTCCAGACAAAACTAGAGGTTGTTTTAGACAAAACACATCCAGGCTCTAAGCAAGGGAAATAACCTCAGTCTTTCAAAATTCAGAAAGACTGAACCACAGATTTATACTTGGGATACATACAACAGCATACGCATACACATATTTTTGTATTTATCTACTAATATACCATATTTTTCGGAGTATAAGACACACCATAGTTTTTGGGGAAGAAAATAGGGGGAAATATCTGCCTACCAGGTATTTATCTGGCTAGCGTCCTTAGTCTGGTCACCTTCAGCACATTATTTTATCCCCTGATTAGGACTGAAAAAAAGCTTGTAAAGCACATCTGATAAGAGAGAAGCGATGAAAAAAGCCTGCAAAGACATAGGGCTGGGGGGAAAAGCTGGTTTGGAGGGAATAGCAATAAAAAAAGCCTGCAAACATCGCTTAGCTCTTCACTTGCCTCGTTAGGTCTGGATTTTTTTTTTGAAAAAGCTACATTTGGAGTATAAGACACACCCAAATTATCAGCCTCTTTTAGGGGGGGAAGTGTGTCTTATACTCCCAAAAATACGGTATTTCAATTGCATTTAATTGTTTTATTCTGCAGGAAAAGCTACCTCTTGCACAACACAATAAACCCCTCCAGTAATTACCTTGTAACAAGACATGGAAACAAACAAACCAAAACAAACAGTAACTTACCAAGCAGGCTGCAAACAGCAAACCACTTTCTCCTACCTTACTTCTGTTTGACCCTGTGTTTTAGCACTCCTTTCCTCTCAACCCTTCACTGCAACCCCATCTCATCCAGGATAAGACAACTGAAGCAAGGACGCAGCTGTTTCTGTATGCTGGGAAATGCAGGGGGGGGGGATTGAACATTGATATGTTGCCACCACATTCCGATTGCAGGAATTGGAACAGCAGAGATTGGAAAGGAAGCTGATTGAAGTCGCTGAGCTTCAATTCTGAGAATAAGGGAAAGTTCTTGGAACGAACATTTTATGTTCCATTCCAAGCTCAGAAATGTGCTTGGGAATCCTTGTGCATCTAATATCTCACAGGCCACTTCATGACATGGAACTCCTGGAAGATAAGATGAGATGATAGATAGATAGACAGATGATAGCTAGATAGATAGATTAATGCATGATAGGCACATGATACACACACACACACACGCATGTGCCTTTTGTCCAATCAAGGAGACAATTCTCTTATCTCATAAAAGCTTCTGCTCATAAGCAGTAAGCATGCTGCTGCTTCTTCTAATGCCATCTGCTACTGGAATTTGGCGACTAGCGATGCTACTTATTTTTTTTATATCACTTTCAGAACTAATGACATTGTCATTTCGCCAAATCCTGTGCAAAGATATACACTACAGTCCTCAAACTCTTCAGCTTATAAACTCTTTCATGAAATTTCAGATTATTCATCAACCTGCACACATTTATTAAGAGTTTAATAAATACTTTAATAATACTATAAATAACAACAACAATAATAGCAACAATGGATGGTGCCATTTCCTCTTCTTCACAATTTCCCCATCTTTGTCCATGCTTTGAAGGATTGTCTTATATTTTATATTCAACCCATGACGTGTTAAGTCATGTTTTTGTAAATCCACAGTTCAAAGACTTCTATTCTTCCAATTGTCAATGAAGTCACTGTCCAGGGTTCTATTCTACACAAAAGACTCAACAAGACATAACAACACACAGTCTGCTACCAACATCAAAGGTAAATCCTGCCAGCAAGCCAAAACAAAAGGAAGCAAACAAACTTACTTGCCAAAAAGCTATTCTCACCTGTTCAGTTCTCCTTATTTTGCACACTATAAGCAAGCAGGCTAACAAATACAATCCATCACCGTCTTCTATGTAAACCAAATTCTGAAGAATAGAGTCCATGAAAAAAAATAAAACCGTACAATTTTGAATATTATCAACAGGCTCTTAAAACTGTTTCAAACAGATGCCTTCTTTCTACCTCACTGTTCATTGCTCAATAGGATCAAAGTGCAAAAATCTAATGTTGTGTTACACATCAGAGAATGTGCTGTTCCACCGAAAAATTCTCCTCTTCAAGATGTCCTTGGGTAGAGCTCAAGGCAAACTCACATTTGCAGCTTAAGGATTCATATGTGAAACCACTTTCTTGTCTTTGGGCCTCATAGAATTCATCAATGCCTGCCCAGTTCCTTCGTTTTCAGCTGAACTAAAGCCAAAATGTCAGGACCTTTTCAAAATAAGGAGGAAGGCCAAGTTAATCTATCAAGGGACCTTGACACTTGAAAAAAATGGAAAAACACAATCAGAGGAAAAGTGACACATTGTGCAAATCAATGGCAATAGGAAGACATCTCACAAACCTTCGCTGTGGGAGCAAATGGCCAGCAGAGTTCCTTTCCTCTCTGAAAATGAAGCTGTGGTCATCCGTGGGAAGGAAATGGCATACTTTAGCCTGTTTATTTTAGCCCCGAAACCCCTCCTCTGATTAGCAGCCCATAAACCCAAGAACACTCAAGTTCTGCTTTTCTGTTTGAAAAAAAATAGGCACGAAAATAATCAAAGCATAAAACGTGGAGATGCTGGTGGAAACTGAAAGGGAGGGAAACAAATGGGGATTCGCCAAACTATTTGGCACTCTGTACTCACGAGTAAACATTTAAAATGATTCTCAGTTCAGTTCCCTTTTTGGATGTTGCTTAAAAGGCTATTCAAGGAGATAGAGAAACCAGTAAACACCCATGTCAATACAGCCGACCTAATGATGCTTCCTCCAGGGACCAAGAATTGACCCCAAACTTTCTCTTTGGCGAAAGCAGATTACCCTCTATGGTAAGATCTTCCCCCACCCTCCTATCCTTCTGCAAGTGGATTAAGACGTGACTCTGCTGATTGGCCTGGGGAACAAATGGGCGAGTTCCACGCTGGAGGTGGTTGCTGGATTGATGGCAGACCCCTCCTTGTTCTCTACTCTTTACCTGTCCCTCTTTCTTTTTTGGTCACCCTATAGTTATATTTTGGGTTGAGGGGGTGTGGTGGCTCAGTAGTTAAAGATGTGAGCTTGTCAGCTGGAAAGTGGGCAGCCTGAGTTCGAGACCCGAGCACCACATGACGGGATGAACTCCTGTTACGTGCTCCATCTAGCAGTTCGAAAGCATGCAAATGCAAGTTGATAAATAGGTACCACTTCAGTGGGAAGGTAACAGTGTTCCATGTGCCTTTACTTTATAGTCAATGCTGGCCACATGACCACAGAAAATGTCTTCTGGCAACATTGGCTCCCTTCAGCCAAGAAACGGGGATGAGCAACTTCCCCTTAGAGTTGGACACAACTGGACAGAGGAAACCTTTACCTTTTTTACTTATATTCTTTTTCATTGTTTATTTTGTTCTATTATCTTACTTCTGTTCACCCTCTTTTCATTTCTTCCTTTTTATTGTTGTGAGCCGCCTAGAATAGCCCCGCAGTGAGACAGGTGGCAAATAAATTTCATAAATAATAACAACCTCTAGTAAGATCCAGCCTCTGCTACAAATCAATACCGTGAGAGCCGATTCAAGCTTCACCCACAATCCAGGCAAATGATTTTCGTATCTGCATAAAATTCACAGAGAATCAATCCCAAAGGAGGATCTAGGCATTCCTACAGTATTGATAGTGCCAGGACATCTGATCATGCTTTAAGAAAGATACTTGCATTAGGGGGACACACACACTTTTTTTGCTGTAACTTTATAAAGGCATGGAAATGCCCAAGAGACAAGATAGAAGTGGGAGAGAATAATAGTATTCTCCACCATTCTCTTCCAGTTCTCAATTAGATCAATAAAGGACAATTTGCTTTTGAGATTTCTTGAGACATTTTGGGAAATTGCCAAGATAAGGAAAGGATTTTTACACTTATATGGTGAGTGAGGGATATAGGTACATACCCTGATTTAGCAGTGCGTAGCCTCTTAAAGTCCCATTTCTTTTTTAGGGAGTTCAGGAGAAAATGCTTCTCATAGGAAGTTCCTAGTAACAGGGCTGTCACCAAGGAGAGGGATTGCGTCCTTGAGAAATTTTTGGATTTCTGCTTTCCCTAGAGCAAAAGGAAACTAATTTTGTGGGGGAGGGTTTACTCTCATTTACCCTTTGCCTAGATACAAGCTAAGCCCAGGATCCAACATCTGTTTTTCTTCTGTCGGCTGTTGCCATTATAGTAACAGCTTCCACAACAGACCCAATCTGAAAACCCTTATGATGTCCCACTCAGGATCAAAGCACTTTAGCATAGTCTCATCTTTCTCAGGGACAGTTCTTCTTGGAGGAAGTAGATCAAATTTAATAAATCATTATGATCATCTTCATCGTCATCGCCATCACCTTGGATCCTTGGCACTACAACTGAGTGCCTGTTTCAGGCATGTGAGCTTTATAGCTCTTCTACTTGTTGTATGGGGACAACATTTCACAATGGGGGACACATTGAGAGACTATCCTCTTACCTGCTGGACTGTAAGGATTGCCTCTCCT
>JANHFT010004950.1:81053-101077 GCA_032467955.1 Pseudoxenodon macrops
AATCCCCATTCCCTCCCCACTCCTGGGGGAAGGATACTGCAAAATCCCCATTCCCTCCCCACTCTGGGGCCAGCCAGAGGTGGTATCTGCTGGTTCTCCGAACTACTTAAAATTTTTGCTATCGCTTCTCCGGAATTTGTCAGAACCTGCTGGACCTCACCCCTGAATCCAACCCAAGCATGTCATGGCTTCGTGTAGAAGTAACTTTGCTGCCAGATTTACTCTTAACCAACAACTCTGTTTCCCATCGTCAGAGGCAAAAACCAGATGAAAACAGCTAACCTTTTCACAAGTTAAGAACAAAACCAAGACAATCTTACAGTTACGCCATAGACAAAACACTTTTTAAAAAGCACCCCCAAAATAAGGTTTTTCAGAATGCCTTTTTCTTTCTTTCGGCTTTCACAACCGAGTTGGAAATGGGTCTTTGTCATTTTTTTCTCAGGAGGGTTTGCACTTTTTTTTTTTTTTTTTTGCACATCAACCTTCATCTCAGTTCCTGTTTTGAGAGGAGCATTACGTGGTTCGCTGCTGTAAAAAGCGGCAAAGCTTCAGCAGCTAACATTTTTCAGAAAGGTTGATGACAAATCTTCAAGGAAGAATTTCCTTTCCCGGACATGAAGAGGTTAAGGGCATTGACCAGAAGGTCAGCAGTTTTAGACCCAAGTACCAACCCATGTCCTTGCCTCAGCTCCTGCCCTCCTATCAATTCGAAAGCATGCAAATGCGAGTAGATAAATAGGTACCACTTCAGTAGGAAGGTAACAGCATTCCGTGCACCTCTGCGTATAATCATCCACATGACCACAGAAGAATATTTGGACAACACTGGCTCCCTCAGCTAAAAAAAAAAATGGGCATAAGCACTGTCCCCTAGAGTTGGACAGGACTGGATATGGGAATCCTTTACCTTTTTTTAAATCTTAAAGAAGTTAAACATTTCTGCCTGGCCTCATCATTTATTGATTCCCTAGGCTAGATTCCTCAACGTCTCCTTCCTTTTGGAGAAGCAAACCTCTCTGCATTTGATCCAGGTCTCAATATTCAGGGGAATTTGCTTGCCAAAACACCAGCAGGATGAACATGAATGGCCAAATATTCTATGTTCTAGGAGCTATAGGTATCTTGTGGCTAAAGCTGCATTTTTGAAAATCTAAAGAAAACAATACAGCATAAGAGAAGAAAAGAAAAATTATCTTCTATTTGAAAGAAAATGCTGCACCGAGAGAGAGAGAGAGAAAATAGGTTTTCTACTCAAGCTGTCTCTTAGCACCACACTAGTAAAATGGAATGTTTGTTTGGCAGGCAGGAGGAAATAGGCAAATAAAGGGTCTAGTGGTTAGGGAAGAGATAAGAAACGTATTTCAAACATTGAAAGCATTTAGTTGGCATACTCAAAATATGGCTATTATAGGAGATTTACTTGTGTCACGGAGGGCCAGTCTGGTGTAGTGGTTAAGGCACCAAACTAGAAACTGGGAGACTGTGAGTTCTAGTCCCACCTTAGTACAAAGACAGTTGGGCCAGTCACTTTCTCTCAGCCCTAGGAAGGAGGCAATGTCACACTGCTATGAAAATCCTACCAAGAAAACTTGAGGGACTAGTCCAGGCAATTGCAAGGAGTCAATATGTTGAAGGCATGCACTTGCGCACAACCACAGACACACATACACACCCGTTCAAAGAGAAATGCCTATGGTAAAGTACAGCCGGACACACTCAACGTCTAATTTCATAAAGACAAACGATCTCCTTGCCAGCGAGACTTTTCTGACATTCAAAGGCAACGTGACAAAATGAACATGATGCTGGAGGTGCTCAACTTTTAATTTTAATTTTGAAATTGAAAGTATCTTTTAAAAAAAAGAACAGTCAGGTAGGGAAGGCAGCGTGCCTGGTGCTTAGGGAGTCCGTGTTACTTAATCATTGGCCGGAATGCTGAATCAGGGGTGAAATGCAGCCAGCTCTAACTGGCTCGTGCGAGCTAATATGGCCGACTGCACAAAGCCCCGCCCACCTGCACAGCCATAATGATGTCTCTTTTTTGAGACTATTTTCAGGCTCTGTGCATGTGCAGAAGCCTTTGCGCATGCATGGATGGCACGTGCACATTTGCAAACCGGTTGGGAAGATAAGTGAATTACACCCCTGTACTGAATGGGCTTAGAGAGAAAGTAAAGTTGCAACAATAAAGAAATTTGACATTGGAAGGTACCCATTGATTGAGATGGATAGGTATATAAATGAAATAAAACATAAATAAACAAATAAACCAAGCAAGCAAATTGCTTGGCGAGTTATGCATTATTATAACTGAATCATAAAGTATTAAAGTAAACCTTACTGCAGGCTGTCTCTTAGTGCCATCCTTGGATAAACTGGCAGGGCATCAGTTAAATAAACAAGTGCAAGCAAAATTATAACACGGTGGCCCAGCTTTACAGACACAGCTTATAAAACTTCCTGGACCCAATGCAACCTGACAGTTTTAATGACCCCCCAACTCCCCCCACCCTCCTCCGGCTGCTGTTGCCAGGATCCTTTGGAGATCTGCCTTCACATTTCCTTCCTATCAATCTGTTCCTGGTTCAAATGCAATTTTCCTCCTCAGCTTTTCAATCAACGGCTTAATGAAAAGATAAGTGTGGTCAAGGTGCAGGTGGCCAGCAGAAATGGAAGAGGGGAAAAAACAGTCCTACTCTCATTAGCAGCGGTTCAAAGGAGACCATTCCAGGAAATACTGCTGTTAGGGCTCTCTTTGAAATAACCAGGGGTGGGTGGGTCATTTCTTCCAGAGAAAAACAGACATTTTATGCCAAATTATAGGATAGGCAACATTTAGAATTCTTCGAAAATCAGATTTGTCACAGCATAATTTCCCAAATTTGGAGATACAGCTCCAGCAGAACAAAATGAAGCATGATATGGCCTGTGAATTAAGATAATTAAGTTTTCCTAAATGAGCTCCTATGCCACCAGCCTCTTTATAAATAAGAAAATAGCAGAGAGAACCTACGCTAGAACTTTCTTCTCAAGTTGGCTTCTTCCAGATGTGCTGGGACTCACAAGCCACATGTGGAAGTCTTCATTCTTTCAATGAAGACTTTAGAATAGTTGAGTAAAGACTGTGAAGTGAAATAGGCAATAGTGATAGGTAAATCTCCCCATAACTACGAATATGAGGGATAAAGGGATGTGCGTGAAAGAGAGGTAGAATATTAATATCGAGGGGAAATAATGGAGACCACAAGAAAATTGAGGCTCCTAGTCAATTTCATGAATTGACTTTCCTGGCAGTATTGCCGAAGTAGTTTAGCATGACCTTCCTCTGGGATTTAAAAAAAACAAACAACTTTCCCTCTTTAGCTTACAGCCCTGGTGATCTCCCATCCAAATAGATACCAAGCTGAGCCCATCCCTGCTTAGAATGGAATAGAATAGAATTCTTTATTGGCCAAGTGTGATTGGACACACAAGGAATTTGTCTTTGGTGCATGTGCTCTCAGTGTACATATAAATACAAGATACATTTGTCAAGAATGGTAAGGTGCAACATGTAATGATACTCATAGGGTACAAATAAGCAATCAGGAAACAAGATACTGAGCCGATCTGCAGCGAGACATAAAAAGGAAATACTTCCACGGCCACGAGGTTATTCAAAGAGAAGATGGGGGGGGGGCTGTTGTAAACGGGGCGGTCACCCGGGAAAATGCTCCAAGTTTAAAGTGTTTGTGTAACAAGCTTACAGGTGGCCCTGACGGCGAGGAACGCCGAAGCGGCCCCTACCGGCCAAGACCATCAACTACAGCCTCAGACCCGGCTGAATGTGTTTTTCGCCGCGCAGTTAAGAGGTGTGACGCAGCAAAAATACCTCTCCGGTTAGTTCCTTTCCGCACCCCACCCCTCTCCTCCCCAACACACCACACACACACACCGGGGCTCTGACGCAGCTGTAACAGCCGGCGAGGCCACGGCGGCGCTTCAACCCTCCCCAACGCCGCACTCACTCACTGTCCAGGTAGTGCTCCAAATACAAGGCCGCTGCCGCCATCTCGAGTCAGCCAACCGCCAACCAAGCGGCCGACGCCCACCTTTCAGCCGTCGCGCGCTCGGCGCTGTCACCCCAACGCCTTTGCAATGGCCGGCCAAGCTTTCATCGCATAGTCATGAGGCGCCGCCACCGATTGGTCGCGCCGCCACCGTGCCGCCTATCAATGAGAAGGCGGGGACGAGGACTGGAACGCCGGGAGCCGTCCGGGCACAGCTTCTCCCCCAGCGGGCGCAGTTGGCTGGACGCTGGAAAGTTTGCGCGACGTGGCCCCGGGAGGCGCCTGCAAGGAAACACTTCTCTCCTTCGAGCCTTTGCTTAATATCAAATGCCTAAAGTTCTCGGCTCTTGGGCATTCGTATTCTGTTTTTTTGAATGTAAAGAGAGTTCTCCCCTTGTCCGTCACTGCCCTTTCTCTTAAGTCACGCCAACGAAGAGGAAATGAGCTTAAAATGGGCTGCGAATTGCTATCTCGTTTTGTCAGCCCCTGGAGTTAAAATATACATTTTTCACAACGGATTGGGTTATAAAGCAAAGCTACTTTGGAGGGTTCTTTGCCAATGAAAAGAATTGAGGAGAGGGGGGGTGTAGATTTTGACAGTGGTGCTTTATTTGTCGTGCTTTTAATTTGCAGAAATGGTTTGAAAAGATCCAGTCCTCCCAATTACCCGCTTGGTTTATTGGAGCCAGCCAATCTCGTGCAGGGTCATTGTGGGGATAAATGAGGGAGTGCCACGTGCTCAGGCTTCAGCATCCGAAGCAGGGGTTTGGCGTACGTAAACATGAATAAAAATCCTCGGAAATATATCCAACTGAACTTGGGACGCTCTCTCGCTAAATAAAAATACTGCATTCGAGAGTCTTCCGCGATCGCTTCCCCCGCTGTCTTGAAAGAATTACCATCCCCAATCCCGTATTTTTAAAAATGATTTGTAAAACCTATTCTTCCGCCTACCCCCTGCGGAATTTTTTAGAAGGTTGCCCCAAAAAGACTTGATGGTTAATAAATATGGTAAATTGCGAGAGAAAAGCGAGCCTAGAGAAAGAAGCTCCGAATCACCGGGCAATCGCCTTCCCTGCTCGCACCTTTTATTAACTCGTACTTGTTTTTGGTGGTCAAAAGGAAATTAAGAGTTCTCTCCCCCTCTCCTAGTTAAATCTTATTTCCTGGTATTTTTCCAGCACCACGTGTAAAGAAAATGTTCGCGAGTTTCCGGTTTCACCTTCCTATTTGATTACCATGGCGACAGTACGGCCGCTCTGCACGCCGGAAGAATAATTTCTATGACTGTCAAGCGCGGGAAGTTGCAAGTTCGGTGCCTTTTTTTTTTTTTTAACCTCGGATAGAGACTGGAAGGGTATATATCAATGGCGGGCCGACGAGGGGCTTTGATTGTTCTGGAGGGGGTTGACCGAGCAGGCAAAAGCACACAGAGCCGAAAGCTTGTGGAGGCCCTCTGGGCAGGAGGGCACCAGGCTGAACTTCTCAGGTTTCCCGGTAAGTGAAGTGCAGACCTCGGAGTGGATACACACTGCAGGAATGGCGTCGCCTCTAATTTCGTTAGAGAAAAATGAGCTTAATAAAATGTCGCAGAATGAAACTCATTGGGTACAGCCCTTCAGAACCGGACAAGCATGGTTCACATAACATGGTTGAATTTATATTTATTGAGCAACTGATAATAGAAGAGAGACACTAAGAGGGTTTTGCGATGGTGCTATAGATGGGGAAAATGTTGTACACCATCTGTACTTTATTATAATATGTGATTATAGTTAATAAATACTCAAAAGTAATCCTGTCCGACACTTTTAAGCTGTTCTTTAAACTCTTTTCTATTGGAACACTTGGAACTAGCATTTTCAGTAGCTGGTTCTATACAGAATATGCTTACATTTAATCAATTTCAGCATACCAATGAGATTTTAAACAATGTTTCCTTTATTTCCACTGCAAATTATTTGATACAGTGGTGCCTCGGTACTCATTGTTAATTGGTTCCAGGAGGCAGGATAAGTACCAAATTTTCCCCATAAAGGATAATGCAGTGAATCACAAGGCAGCCGACACAAGTTTTAGCTTGTGCGTTGTGTATTCTATTCTATTCCATTCTGTACCAAACAAACAACGAGTGCTGGAACAAATTTTTCATGTCAAAATTCAGTAAGTTTCAAAGCAGTTGAATATCAAGGCACCACTGTACATACAGTATTTAGCTAAATTAATACTCCATTAGGATCTTTGCATGTTCATTTGGATTTTAGCACTAAAGAGGGAAAGGGCACATACAGCTTTATTTCTTTGTATGTCTTTCTATGTACTTATCAGTACTTTAATTGCATATTGAAGTCATGCCATACTTTTCAAATTAATTTTGTGAGAAATGAAAAAGTATCAGATAAAGCAGTTGCACGTTATATAATGCATGCTTAATGCATATGGTGTATGTTTAAAGAGAAAGAATTTGCAGACACTGAGGAAGTGTGTTACATTTCATTTTTTCCTATTTGTTTATTATAGAAAGGTCAACAGAAACTGGACAGCTAATAAGTTCTTATTTGGAAAAGAAAAACAACTTGGAGGATCACACAGTGCATCTACTGTTTTCTGCAAATCGTTGGGAGCAAGTGTAAGATAATTGTTTATCTAGTAGTAGGGGGTCCAAATATTTCCCATTAAATCCAAATTGATTTCACATTTTACTTCAGGAAAATTATGAATGTATGACTTCAAATATTGTGTTAGGCTGCAATCCTATGGTCTGTGTAGAATATCCCAAGATCCAAAATATGTTTAGATGCCCTTAGTTTCAAAGAAGGAAATTGGGCATAAAGCCCCTTCTCCCAAGAACATTCAAAACATCAGTAGTTCTTTTCAGAAAAAGGTGAAAGAAGCAGGTTGGAATTTGATTATTTATATTAACCACTTGTTACCATAAACTAGCATGTAATTAAATTATAATTATTTCAAGAGGTTAAACATTATTTCTGGGAAGATAAAGCAGGGTGCCCTTTCTTATTTCTGCCTTAAAAAGTGCACTAACAACACAAATAGAATTGTTCTTGACATATTTCCTGAAAAGGTTGAAAAAGGTAACCAGGGAACAAAATCAGGAAAAGAGTACTATCTCTTATCAAAATTCAGAAATTTCAAAATTACGGTATATAAATGCTGGTAAAATATTTGAAATAAAGAAATGTTACAGAATAACATAATTAAGCAGGTGCAAACTATCTTTAACACAAGTTTAAATTATACTGTTCCAAAAGTTTTTTAAAAATAGATTCTACCACCCATTTAAACCTGGTACAGGTATGGTACAGAATGGTATAGTAATGTAAGAAAAGAGGGCAAAATCAACTTAGAATTATAATACAATTCCATAGGCCATGAAATTGCGATTCTGGTACAGTATTATATAAACTTACCCCAAAATTTGTGCTGAAATTCTGGTAAAGACTACCTGGACTAGCCCTTGCAGTTTTCTTGGCAAAGGTTTTCTTAAGTGGTTTGCCATTGCCTCCTTCCTAAGAACTGAGAGAGTTATGGGCCAAGATCACCCAGCTGGTTTCATGCCTAGGCTGGGTCTAGAACTCACGGTCTCTCAATTTCTGGTCTTAAAACTGCATCAAATTGACTCTCAAAAACATAATCTAGTTTTTAAACTGTAAGTAACAAAATGAAGGCACTGAAAACTACGGTATTAGCAAAACACATTTTACTGTCCTTAAAGAGCTGCCCAAGTGCCAGTGACTATATATGCCTTTAAAAATTATCCAATGAATTAATTGGTTATAAAACTAATTATAATTGGTTATAATTTTGAAGAAGCCCAATTTGTTTGGTATATTATCTTCATTATGTTAAAGGATGTTACGAAACAACGCGGTCTTAAAAGTAATCTATACAAAGGAGAAGTACTGAAATCTCTCATTTTGCACCATTGCTTTCTTCTGGAGTTCTTCCCTAAGATGTGTGAACATTGACCCCTCCCACACACACTAAATGAATAGTCATGGAATGCTAGTATTGTAACTTAATCTATTTTTTATTTTTGGTAAATAACATTCCATTTTCTTGTTCAGGCCATCTATTAAAGAAAAATTAAGCCAAGGTGTCACTCTAATAGTGGACAGATATGCCTTTTCTGGAGTAGCCTTCACAGGTGCAAAAGAAGTGAGTAATTCAGAAATGTACTAGCCTAGCATTGTATCAAAAATTTAGTTTAACCTAGCAGCAGTCTCTGAATGAAAATCAGATAGTTTATGTCAATTTTCTGTTTGCTGATAAGATTTTTTATACATTTTGCAGTGTTGCAAAGTTTTGTTAGTATAAAAACTTTGGCAGGAAATCCATTTTAATATTAAGCTTGTTGTATATGCTTATTTGTCTTTATTGGGCTCTGGTTTACTGGCTAAAGACAGTTATAAAATTGAAACAGCTTGGCCCATTTAATCCTATTTAAACTCTAGAAAAGTAACATTTATCCTAATATATTGGGCTACTGTTCTCAAAAGTAGCAGTCATAGTTGAGTATCTAAATATTATGGGAATTTTAGCAGAATAGACGATATCCTTGGGGAAGGGTAGTAGCTTGTAGCACATCTGGTTGTACTGCATGTAAAGGTCTTATGTTCAAATATTTCTACAAGATATAAACACAAGATACAAACACTACAAGAATGCTTATCTGTTGACAACTGAAAGTATGGACAGTAGTGAACAAATAGAACTATAATTTATCTTCCTATAATCTTATCAAATGGTTATTTGTTTACTTTTAATTATTTACTACAGCTCTTAATTCTCTCTGAACAGAACTTCTCTTTAGAATGGTGCAAGCAACCTGATGTGGGACTTCCAAAGCCAGATTTGATCCTTTTTCTTCAATTGAGCACATCGGAAGCAGCCAAACGAGGAGAATTTGGAAGTGAACGCTATGAGAATACGTCTTTTCAGGAGAAAGTTCTCCAGTGCTTTTACCATCTGATAAAAGATAAATCTTTAAACTGGAAGGTAAGAAATTAAACATTAAAATAAATAGAATTAGCTGGTAGTACTTTCAGTTTTTGGTTAACCATAAGCTATTGGTTGTTTTAACTTTTTGTGACTAGAAGATGGAATGAGTCATTTCTCTCTAGCTGAAAAGCTGAATTTAGAGCTTTCATTCAATGACACTTTTTTCTTAGTTGAATAATAAATGTTTCATTTCCGTATGTTTTGTTTTTGAATATAGTTGATTGATGCTTCGAAGAGTGTAGAAGATTTGCACAAAGAAATTAAATCATTTGCAGAAGAGGTTATCCAAGAAGCTCAACACAAACCTCTAGGAGAACTGTGGAAATGAAATTAACTCCTAAAACTCAGGGCTTATTTAATCAAATTCTGCACTATTTGCATTCACATATTGGGTGAACCTGTGTGTGTGTATCTATATTTGAGAGGCCAAGCAGGTTTCATTTGCTAATCTTTACTATTTATCAGTTCCATTCCTCTACAGACTGTGGAGTTTTAGAAGAGTGAAGCTTGTCCTTTCGTTAGAAAGCAATTTTGCAGGGACTCACACCTGGGGAAAAATGCATGAATGGAGTAAAATCTTCTATATTCCATTTAGATAAGACTTGATATGTTTAGTACTAAAGTTTTTCTATAAATATATTGAATGAAATCATGTGCATTAACTTTTTCTCACTATAGTAAGGTTTTGTGTGTGTGTTTGTAATATTCCATTTGTAATATGTAGAGTAAGTTATTGATAAAATATTTCCAAATATGCAGTGGGCATGTTTAGCTAATGACATTTAATAACTTATGGTATTAATAATGTGAGTGTGTGTGTAGATTCTAAAGGAAGTTTGATGCCACTGATGTAACAGCTTACAATAGTGTTTGTATGTATAGAGGCTGGTAATCTCCAAGCTGACACAGACTCTTCCAGGCATTGTAGGAAGTCAACCAAGTTAGTGTTGGGAAGATAAAAATCTGGTGGCATCATTTTAAATTAACATTTTATTCTATTGTATACTGAATTAAAACAAAATAATAAACTTTTTTGTCCCAATTGATAAAACTTTTGTCAGGAATATCTATTGGAAGAGTTTGAAATAGATCAATTTTGTGAGTAATATCTTAATTGCTGATATATGGCCTAAAATAATTTCTGTTCCACCTTTTTATATTCTTATTTTATCACAAGCAAAGCCATAATTATTGAATAACTTATTTAAATTCTTGAACATGTTAATTCTTATATTTATATTTTTCTTATATTTTATGTGATTGATTTTAAGTTCAAATGGAATTTCTAAAATAGTGGATATAGTTTTCTTTACAAGGTGAATATGAATGCTATTCATATACTATTATAGTTTTAAAAATTGTTAGACTTAAGCATATTCTTGTTTTTTAATTAAACTGGCGGATTATAATAACTACCAATTAATTTCAATCAATACTTTTCCCTCTATTTTAATTCCTTGAATTTTATTATTCACACATAATGCAACCACTGACATTTCAATAGTTAAACACAGACATAATATAGATTGAAGCAATAGTAATTTGTAAATTATCTAACTCTTTAATAAACACAAATTTTCAAAAAAATATTTTTAACACTGTCCTGTAAGCTTCTTGTAGCATAACGGTTGAAGTGAGATAACCTAATTACAGAAAGTCCTGGAGTTATGATCACAATTGAGCCCAAAATTTATGTTGCTAAGTAAAACAATAGTTAAGTGAGTTTTGTCCCATTTTACAATCTTCTTGCCAGTTGGTAAAAGTATCACTGTAGTTAAGTTAGTAACATTGTTAAGCGAATCTGCCTTCCCCACAGCTTTGCTTGTCAGAAGGTCACAAAAGGTGTTAACATGGCCTTGGAACACGGCAATAAATATGAACCAATTGCCAAATGTCAGAATTTTGATCATGGGGATGCTGCAAAGATTGCAACTAAAAATGGTCATAAGTCACTTTTTCAGTGCTGTTGTAACTGGTCATTAAATGAACTGCTGTAAGATGAGGACAACCTGTCCTTGATTTGTTAAATTTTGCAAGCTTGAAATTTTGAACTCTGCACTTCAATTTAATGTACTTCTGGGAAGAGATCATTAAACATACATTAAATATGTAATCCATCACATCCTTAGCTTTTTTGCTAATATCTCTGCTTGCTTCAAGTTGCTTCATTTGTTACAAACTTCAAATAATTTTAGACATTATTAATTTTTTTATTAAAATAAAGGACTTCTCCCATTCCAATTTCAAGCTCCATTTGAATTCTTGAAAACAAATGCTTGATTGAAGTATCTTGAATAACAAGATGATTTAAGAGCTTGGTTTGCATTTGTTTTATTGCCCTCTATTGGAAGAGGAGAGCTGATTCCTTGTTTTAGCTCTTATGTTGTTTTAATCTTTTTAAGTTTTTTGCAAAGCACCTCCAGGACATTTTGTATTTGAAGGAATATTTAGTTCATTTAATCAGTTAATAATAGTTAAAAACTATTGAGTTGGAAGAGCAAAGGTTTCAGCATATTCTCTTCAATAGAGGCTAAACTACCTACCTTCCCCAAGTTATATAGAATTCATAGAGAATTTGGATTTTTTAATTTTCATGTGCGTGTGTTCCATTGTCTGTCTTAAAATTCCTCAGAGTTATTTGATTATAAGATACTTACAAATCTGCAGACACATAGAAGGAGCTGCCTTATTTTGCTTCCTTTTGTTGGTACTTCTTTTTTATGAATTATATATCTGATTTACATTTAATATGTTTAAATTATATATTCAAATGTTAAATTATGTGTGTAGTTTTTAGTACTACGTTCTCCAAATTCAATAATTTGTCCACCAATTTTTAAAGGGAGAGGTTTTAATAGCTTGTATAATTTAACTTAGTGTTCTTTTAAAGCTGTGTGTGTCAATCAGATTCTCAATCCTATATACCGGTAGTGTGCACAAAATTTAATGAGGAAAGCTAAGTACTATATTCTTCTAGATTGGGAAAAGTTGTATTAGAATATTCAGAATGTGTATCATATTTTAAATACACAACAGAGCTTTTATTAAAAGTAACTTTCTCTTTTAAGTTTGTCTTGCTTTCAATCAATGGTGCAGAAAAAAGTTCCAGGAATACAAAAGCCTTTTTAATATTTTTTTATTCAGATACAAATTGAAAGCAGTTGATGAATGAAACACAATCCAACTATGCTCTTCTTCCAAAAGAAGGAGAAGCACAGCAAGCTATAACAATGACAAATAAGCAACATGGTTCAAATTTGATTTCTAGTAGCTAAATAGGCATCTGGACCTACTATATGCAATTAGTTTATAGATGGCTATAGTACCATCTGTAGTTTTGACAGTTCTGCTTATAAATGCAGGCAAGAATGCTTTGTAAACATATTTGCCACTGCAACATCCATTGATTGAGCTAATGCTTGGAACTGATGGAGTTCTTGCCAGCCATTCCTACCTTTTAGAAACAGAGGAGCTCTTCTGCTATTTTGGAATATAATAGGCTGGAAATCCTGGCCAGAAAGCTAAACATTTAAGGGATGCAGAATTTCCTTTATGTTTCTTTAGAATTTCATATTAAGAACTGAAACAAATGAAAAACAAATAAAGACACACAATATAAATAGCTTTGTGTTGTACTTTCAAAAAGGGGGAGATGAGAACACACCTTTGGCCTAAAATTGTGATTTTAAAATAGCTGTTAATGCAAGATTGGTGTTCATGTACAGTCTAAACTTTATTAAAAGGAGGAATCAGAAGTACTTTTAATTTGTGAGCTAATGGGTGATTTCACCTCATTTTATTAAATAGCAGCTATATTTTTAATACAAAATAGAAAAATGTCCAAATAAAAATTAGGTATAACGAAGTAAAATCTGAATAACACCATTCTGTTTGTGCATACTATGAGAAGAATCAAGTGAGTAACTGTGAGAGCCTTCCATATTATTATAAAGTGATGTTCTCTTGACATCTTTAGAACATACTTTAACATGTCCTGTATGATATGCTATTGTGATTGCTAGAATGCAGACCATTATATTTTTAAAAATAAATTGCAACTTTGAAACCAAAAATATGGAAGCACTGTATTGGAGAAAATCTAAAGTACAAGTTGGAACATTTGGTGCAGTCAATCTTGAGAGAGCTTGTGGCCCCAAATAATTCAGAATATGGCCGGCTGGTTAGGGAGACATAATGCAGATACCTGTCTCACAGCTGTTATGCTGGTTTTCATTTCACACTATAAAAATGGGAACAGAAGTAATAAGACCCCCTAATAATAGAGAGACTTAAGCCAAACACTCCTAAGGGCTTTTACTATTATAGTCAAGCCTTTGTGCCTGTGCCTGTTCCTATGAAAATAATTTCCAGCTCCTAGAAAACTTCGCATCCCGTTCCCATGGATATCCTTGCACTGAGAAAGTAACTAAAGCTATTAAGGCCTTAATGACGACCCGTTTTCTTGATCCCACTGCAAAAATCCACTCTGCTCCAAGGTTGCACAGAATGCTGGGGTAAATGGGAGGCAAGGATGTCAACAAGCACCTATGAAAGCTGGTAGCCCGAGTCTCTCCAAGGAGCTCCCCTCCCCCCTCAACCCAAATTGGCAGTTATTGTAGTTTCTTTTGTTAGAGTGATAAAATTTCAAAATCTTCATCCTCTGAATCAAAGAATCTTTCCAATCTGTCTGCATCAGAAGAATCTACAAGATATGAACGATTTATATGCTTCAGTATTACATTTAGACTGTTCCCACAACACATTTAATCATAATTAAATATAAACTATGTGAAACATCAGCTGTGATTTGCAAGAATCTGAATAATAAAAACACTAGGTAATACTATTTTTAGCAAATTTTTAGAAAATACACATGTTGTACAGTAGTTCAATTTGCATCAGCCACAGTACATGGGTAGAATTATAGCTTAGCCTTTCTTATCTGTTTTCAGAAGTTTTTACAGGGATGAAAAGCTAAAATACTGTAAACAAAAATCCTGCAAGAGCAGTTCTGCTTTGCAGGATTTAGAAGTAATTGTTTTATAAATCACTGCATTTTATGAAACAGTAACAATGTAATGAATAAAGAGGATTTCCAGCACTGAAGACTCCCCTCACCAATTTTCATGAAGATAAAAGGGAGGGAAGATATCTTAAAACCTGTAGGATTCTGTTACTATAATTGTTCTGATATATCGGTAATGTCTGTTTCATAGTCTAGTCTATCTGAGACAGCTGACATTAGAATATTATAGTACAGAACTGCATCTAAAAACAATCCCAATGATTTTTAAAGATCAAATATCAATTTAAAAAACTGGTACTATTTCTTAGGCAATGAAACAAATGCTATTATAATTTATCCATAATTTAAAAAAATCTCCAAATATTAAAACTCCTTTATTCATACAGTATTAATTCTTTCTATAACCAAATAAATGAACATTACCTGGAGTGAGATTCAAGACATCGGGACTAGAGAAGTGTGAAGGCTGATGTTCTATTAGCTCAAACATGGGAAGGGCTCCTCTAATCAGTGACAACTGTTAGAAATGTATTAAAAACAGTTATACTCCTTTGCTATTTCTAGGGGAATCCAGTATTTGATATAAGTAATGCACCTTCAGTTCACAGTTTCACTTACAGAACAAATTAATTTCCAGTCTTTATGATTGTAAAGACTTGCTTAAAATGTGTGAATGCACAACATATTGCAATTCTAAAAAATGTTCTGAAAAGTATAGTAGTTTTACATATTTGGTATAATCTTCAGCTTCCAACAAAATAATAAAAGCACAAATATATTGTATTTGGGAATAGAATATACGCAGGCCCGCTTAAGGAACACAAATTAATGCAGGCAGCAAAACAGCAACTATCAAGTGAGATTATAACCCAAGGAGGGGCAAATTTATAATTTGATTTCACTGTTTTTCATTACATTAATCTATCCTATGTTAGCTTGTACAAATTTGAATATATATATTTTTGTGTGCATTTTCCCCTAACATGCAGTTGCAAATGCCATTTTTTAAAAATGTGCATTGTTTTATTGCAAATTGCCTCTAAAAATGAGGATTAGTGCAGATGCTGGAAAACCAGGAATTTTGTTTTATATACATATTTGTTAAGTGTATGCTTATTTATATTAATCATATTTATATCTATGATCTGACCAAGAGTGACTTATTGGATGAGTTTAAATTTTTTAACCTTTTGTTCCATTCTGTAATGTACAATTAGGTTCCCCTTCCTTTTTTCACTATTGATTTAATATAGAAAATTAGGAAAGTTCTTACTGTCACAAATCAAGTCTGCATGGCTTTTGAAGAAATTAGGTCATTTAGACTTTGCAACTGTGTATTACCTTCTTGAAAACACAAGCAATTCTAGATGTGCTACAACTATCGTGTTTTCCCGAAAATAAGACAGGGTCTTATTTTCTTTTGACCCCCTGAATATGGCTTTGGCCTTATAATTGGGAGGGGGGGCTTATTATTTTGGAGGTGCAGGAGGCAGCGATCGTAGGACTAGATGTCCTGTCGCAGCCACCTCCCCTCCCTGTTCTTTGCGCCGTCCGAACGGCTAGACTGTAGCTGCCGCTCATGGAGCAGAACTCTGCAAGGCTTGTTGTGCTGTTTCCTTGCACGAACTGCAGGACTGCCACGAGCTTCATCATACCGGCACAGGTGGCGTCCTGCCACTTGCTGAGACCAGCTTCCCTCTATTGGCAGATGGCCCCCTAGTGGATTGAGGAGTTCCTGGTAATGACGAGGCCAAAGTAATGTCTGGAGGAGGTGAAGAGGAATTTATTTTCCTCTTTGAGTGTGTTGGTGGGCTGTTCACCAGTGCTGTTGTTTAAGGTAACCAGTTCTCTCCTTGGGAGATGGTGGAAGATAGATTTCCCACCCAGCTACTAGGACCAGTTTTCATAGTACATTACACATAAAGTTATACATTAAAAATTCAGTTTCCTATCTTTTAAACATTTCCCCCTAATTTCTTGTCTCTTCATGAATGGGTGGAATTATTGTGGCTTAGATGCCCACCCCATGCCCATTCCTGGTTCTACAGATCTGCACTTCACTTCAAGAGGCAACTGAAAGAAACTCCTGTGTTCCCTTCTTAATAGGCTTTCCTAGATTCAACAATTTTTGACAACTTTCACCCTGACTCCAAAAAGGAAAGATTTATTAGAGGGCAATTATACAGCACCCTCCAAGAGGATGATTATCTGGATCCTTTGAAGACATGGGACACAATTGTTTCTTACATAAACAATTAGATAATTCCATGGTAAATCTTGGATCTTGTTTACCAGATGCTTCAAGATAACAAAAGTACTTTTACTTGTACATTTCCCATATTTTATCACTTTTTAAAAAACAAATGTTCCAATGGATATCTCCAAAGGAGGTAAAAGATTGTCAATATCAAATAAAGCCCACAGATTCATCTATCCTACAATCGTAAAATGATTGCCTAATGCAGTGATGGCGAACTTGTGGCACGCAGAACCATTTCTGGGGGCACACGAGGCATTGCCCTGCTTGCGCACGGTGGCCAGCTGATTTTTGGCCTTTATCTTTGACCATTTTTCACCCTCTGGTGGATTCAGGACACTTTCCTGAAGCCTTCGGAGGGTAAAAAACAGCCCAACAGGCAAAACGGAAGTTCCGTTGGGACTTTTCACCAGAGGGTGAAAAACGGCCCAATGGGGGTGGGGGTGCGAGCACGCATGCACAGTGCAATGTGCATGGGGGGATTGTGTGTTAGTATGTGTGTGCGCGCTAGCACGCATGCTGCCATTTTTGGCATGCAAGAAGAAAAAGATTAGCCATCACTGGCCTAATGATTAGGCAATCCAGAAAAGCTGTAACCTCTAAGAAAGTTATCTAACAGAGCTACCATAAGATGACATTGGCAACAGATATTTTGACAAGATTGTGGACTTTTAAAAATAACTCCTCATTTTACCCTAATTCTTCCAAATACATTTTAATATTTTTTTTAAAAATCAGATGTTGCTGTAGTCTCTGATCGTTTTTTTTGTTTTACAAAAAAAATGCTACATACAAACCTTCTTGATTTGCTGACACCAGTCACTGAAGTCTTCTTCTTTCTTGCAGAAGAATCCCTATAATGGCAATATTTTTATTATTCTAAAACAGATTCAAATTAAGAAGACCCCTATTAGATAAGTCATGAATCCTTCTCCAGCATTCAGTATTACAGAGTGGCCAACAGATATATTTGGAAAGCTCACAAGCTTGTACTTGGAGGGCACTATGATTTTCCGGTAACTAGGATTCAAGGCATGCTGCCTGTGATTTCATTCAACATTAGTAGGCATTGATAGCTTGATTGTCCATCAACTTGACCAGTTTCCTCTAAAGCCACCCCAATGTATTGCCATTATATTTACTGGGAGAACATTCTATATTTAGTTACATTCTGTATGAAATTATGTCCCTCCTGAATCTCCCTACATTAAATTTCAATGGATGATCTTTACTTGTAACATTATAATATAATGTAAAGAATATGGCATCTGACCATTCATTTGTTTTGCATACCTGTCTTCTGTTACCCCATAATCTAAAAGCCTCAACTATTGTAATCTGAAAATAATTATTTCTCATGCTTCAGAACAGGAATATATTTAATTTTATGATGGAAAGGGAAAGCACAACAGAATATCTTCAAAAAGAGAGGAATCA
Organism: Pseudoxenodon macrops; assembly: GCA_032467955.1. Classification (NCBI taxonomy): domain Eukaryota; kingdom Metazoa; phylum Chordata; class Lepidosauria; order Squamata; family Pseudoxenodontidae; genus Pseudoxenodon; species Pseudoxenodon macrops. The sequence goes on from JANHFT010004950.1 coordinate 98,845, forward strand.
GTAGCTAACTAGAGCAGGGTTCTCCAACCTTGGCAACTTTAAGACTTGTGGACTTCAACTCCCAGAGTTCCTCAGCCAGTAAAGCTGCCAAGGTTAGAGACTAGAGGATTGTCCGAAATCAAAGCACTCCCTTGATAGGAAAGTGAACTTCAGGAACGCATACTTACTACTGCAATAGAAGGATCCAGCTCTGCAATGCTCATTCTGCAAGGCGGATGCTGGCAATGAAAGCTTTCATCAGACACGTGGCAACTGTCTACAGGATCCACTGCAGGCTGAGTAGTGTGTGGGTCAAGATAGATTAGTTCTTCACCTAAATAAAGATCAATGGAAAGATCATAGATCTACAAGCGCCTTAATATTATCAGTAAGCTGTGTGCGAGACATATCCATTGGAACCTTAAAATATTACCTGCAAAAGAACAAGCTTCTGAGGAGGTCACTCTACAATTGACCAATGCCTCATACTTGAATATCTTACTGAGAAATATAGCCCCCAGAGTAGTATCTCGGTCCTGCCTTTATCTTGATTCCATGTCTCAGACAAAACTATCACAAAAGGTGTATAATGCCACCACTGATCACTGACTTATTTATTATTCATGAACCACAATAAAATATTCTAATACTATGTCATTGTGAAGGATATCTGACAGTACCCCATTCCAGCTGCCAATGCTGTAAAACAACTACATCAGCACCTCTTGTATTCACATTGTATTCAAATTAAGTGGTAGTTTGGCTTGACAACCTGAATTTTCAACCACCCAAACAATAGAGAGGCATATTGCTATTCTGTTTATTTATTCATTCAATTATTAGGTTATAAATGTATGATGCAGTAATCCTCTCAGGGACCCCTATTGGACTTGAATGCTTTTGTAAAATAAAAAGGAACAATTGGAAATTAATTAGTGCCCCCCCCCTCCCAAAAAAATTACTGCATTTGCCAATTGTCCCCAAAGGCTGCCCAGGTCTATCAACAAGAATGCCACTGAACATGCTTTGCTTTAAATACCTAGCAGTGGTCCTCCAAACTAATGGGAAAAAATGGCTAATGCTAACTATGTTACACAGAATGCACATAAAAGGGCAGTGGGTATTTTAAGAGGCCAATATAAACACCTGCAGCTCTTAAGCTCTTTAAGCCAAGCCTCTAATATAATTACTATGTGTTGCACAGTTTGGAACACTCCACAATCTTTCTTCATTGAAACTCAACGCAGTCCAAATTTCTTTTCTTTCTTTTTTTTTGTAAACAAGGGATTTTTTATTGTGAAGAACTTAACACAAATCATCCATTATATGGCCTAATTTCTAAGGGAAATTTTGAGTCCTCCACCTAATGCATATGGGGCTGGAATGGCAAGTGTGGAGATGAGAATGTGCAGACCACATTAAATTACTGGCTGAAGTAAACACTTTAGGCTTAGGATAGATTTCAAAGCAAGTAGAAGCAAGCAAATTCACACGTTTTTTGCTCCTGTGACTTTCCCTCTCCCACCTAATTCTATTTAGGTTATGAACAAGTAACAGTAACATTTAAGAAGCAACTGTTTGATATAGATCATCAAATCAATGCAGGCAATACTTCTCAGTTTCTCATGGCTAATAAGATATTCATGAAATATCTGGTAAATGTTCTAACTGAGAGAAGGGTTTTCATTCCAGCCTTATGTAATGTTCTCCCCTCAGCATTGCTAGAAGATGTAAGAAGATACCCTATCTGCCAGGACTATGCCCCTGGACTTAGAACAGGTTGAAGCATGTTTTCATATACTGACATATCTGCAGTACTCTTACTCCTCTTTTGAACAACCTAATAGGATTTACTATCATGTGGAAATCCTGCTTTTTGACCTTGTTCTGGCAGTTGTTAAATAAATCATTGGTTGTTAAGTGAACCTGGCTTCTCCCATTGCTTGTCAGAAGCCAGCTGGGAAAGTTACAAATGGTGATATGATCCCAGGACATTGGAACTGTCATAAATGCATGCCAGTTGCCAAGTGTTCAAATTTTGATCACATGACAATGGGATGCTTCAATAGTCTTTAAGTGTGAAAGATGATCATAAATCATTTTTATGTGTCACTGCAAGTTCAAACAGTCACTAAATGAGTAGTTATAATTCAAGGACTACCTCAAATTGTGAGGTAGTGGATAAAGGATTTTCTAACAGATAGGCCACAGTCAGTAAGGATGGGATCTCACCATTCTTCTACTCTGATACTAA
>JANHFT010004953.1:0-19009 GCA_032467955.1 Pseudoxenodon macrops
TGACCTCCAAGCCACACCCACAAAATAAGCCACACCCACAGAACCGGTAGGGGAAATTTTTAGATTTCACCCCTGCCCTGTACATCCCTTTCCTGAAAAAAACACTCTTAATAACTGAGTTCCCACATTGGGTTAATCGAACCATGATTTAGTTATTTCTTCATTATATTTTTCTGCTGTCCATCTCACCCAAGTGTCTCAGGGCAGCTTACAATAAAAGGTTTTCAAGAAGAATTGTCTGCCTGTTTACTCTGGGTAGGATAAACCACGTTATAACTTAACACAATATGTGGATCAGGCCAGAGGTGGGTTCCTACAGGTTCGGACCGGTTCTACCGAGTAGGTATTAGGCCGCTGGTGACGTCACGGAGCATGTTCTGTTGCTCCATGGGTGCCGACATCCCCCCAGATTTATTTTCTTCTGCGCATGCGCAGAAACCGAGTTTCCAGCACTGTGCATGCATCGACATGTTATTTTCGGACTTTTTTTTTTTAAGTTTAATTCCCCCCCCCGGATTTTCCCCCCCTGCGCATGCACAGAAGCCGAATTTCCGGCACTGCGCATGCGTAGCCATCTTATTTTTGGCCTTTTAAAAAAATAATTCAGAGCTTTTTTTACTGCGCATGTGCGCAAGGCGCACCCATGTGGCCCGGGAGGCAGGGAACTGCCGGCAAGGTAAATTTAGAACCCACCCCTGGGTCAGGCCTATGTCTGTCAGAAAAAAACACATTTAGAGCTTTCAGAAGATAAAATTAGGACAGTCTATGTGGGCTGAGTTCTACCCCAAAGTGAAGTGGATCTGGAAATAGACAAATATCTAATTTTGTTTCCAGATTGCTTAGCGATGAAGCCTTCTGGGGACTTTGGAACTCAGACAAAATGTTCATTGCAGCTGTGACTCACTTTTATTGACATCTCATTTCTGTAGAAATTTTAAAAAAAAGTACCAATGGAAATCACACAGATTGCTGTCTTACACCAGCAGCTGAAATAAAGATACAGCCTCTGATACCACTTCCTTGGAATGTGTAAACCCATCTGTGATGTTTACCCTAATTTTAAAAAGCTGAGCTTGTTAAGACAAATACAATTGTTTAAGAGAGAAAATAATCATTTTTCAACTCAGCCTAGAAGGCAGCTGTATTTTTCTTTGGAATGTCTTGAGAACAACTGTTTTAACATAGCATGTCGACCTAGACTGGATCCTGACAGTTTGCCAACTTCTGAAGAATCCATTAGGCAGAAGGGGCAGATGGATGATGCTGTCTATGCACGTTGAAAACTTGGCTTCAAGAAAATCACATTGTTTGCCTTTATGCTCAACCTCTTTTCATGGCATACCTACCCTTTTACAAGCCTCATCAAACAAGCATGCAGCTGGGACTTTGTCCAAGTGACTCACTGTAGAGTGGCAAACCAAGCCAGCTTCTTTCAGTGTCTCCAAAGAGAGAGAAGCATGACAAACATCTATTAATGCATTCTCTTTTCATGGTCAATAGTGACCAGCATTGGCTCTAGTATGTTGGATCCCACCAACATATTGCTTTTATGAATCAGTGTAGAGTTGGGCCACACTGTTGGCAACTACCTCGACCTTCCTCTTTTCTTCTGCCCTTTATTGTCCTTTTCCTTCTCATCCTCAATCCTCTAACTTTTCTTTTCCATGAAAACAACTTTTTCCCGTTCAGTGAGTCAGTTTCCTATTATTATTATTTTTAAATCCTTTTAACCCAATGTGGTAAACTTAGCTATGATTAAAGTACTGAGAGCATAAAAAGGAGAGATAGTCACTAAAAATATTTCACTATCTTCAGTTTGTTGAATAGATATTACTCTTTGTCAATTTCTTTGTTCGGTGTGAATAGAACTGGGATAAGTATAGGCTGAAAAGGAAGGGAAGCTTGGGGCATCTGTCATCATTGAAATATAGAGACAACTTGAAAAGTTGTGCGGATGTTAGAAAAGAAATGGAGAACACAGACAATCAAGAGATAGCAGGTGAGTCAACTGACACACACACACACACACAAAACATATATATATATATATATATATATATATATATATGTATAGTTTTGTTGGCAGGGTGATGTCCCTGCTTTTTAGTATGCTGTCTAGTTTATGCCATGTCTTTCCTCCACAGGAGCAAGTGTCTTTTAATTTCTTGGCTTTAGTTCCCATCTGCGGTGATCTTGGAGCCCAGGAAAACAAAAACTACCTCCTTTTCTTCCCCATCAATTTCCCAGGAATTGAGAGGGCCGGATGCCATGATCTTAGATTTCTTAATGTTGAGTTTCAAACCAACTTTTGCACTCTTCTCCTTCACCAGCATCAAGAGGTTCTTTAGTTCCTCTTCACTTTCTGCCATTAAAGTGGTATCATCTACATATCTGAGGTTGTTGATATTTCTCCCGGCAATCTTAATTCCAGTTTGTTATTCATTTTGCCCTGCCTTAATTTCCAATACCCTCATATTCCTTATCAGGATTTAGAACATCTGTTTCTCAGGTGTACCTCATATAAGGTGAAGATGGCTACAAATCAAGTTTGGTACTTAGTGGCAGCATTCTTGATGCTGAAACTAGCTTGCCATTGCTTTCTTCCAGTTTCGACTTCCCAATCCAAATAACAATCCTAGCATTCCCAGTTAATCACCAACTCAAGTGCTAACAAGGCCAACCTTGCTTAGTTTCCAATGTATATAATCTAGCTACCTAGCTAGATCTTTTGAACTATACCTAGCTACCTAGCTATCTATCATCTCCTAACTGTATATAATTCATTATGCAGAACTTTCTTCATCACTCAATAAAATCATGTCCTATACAAATTATAATTTTACCATCTGTTTTACAAGGAGGTAATGGGAGATATTGTATTTAGGCTTTGTTATATCTTTAATACCACCATGAGGTGGCAATAGCACACTCTCAATTATACTCACATGCTGGTAGGCATTTTAGAAAGTATTTTTGATGGTTGTTATTGTCATGCAAGAGTTCTAAAAAAATAATTTCCAACATTGAGCTTTTGAAACAAATGGCTACACATAATAACTAAGCAATGGTAGAATATATAGAGAGAAGGAAGATATTTCTCCCAGGAGCAAATAATCAAGGAAATTACATTGAAGCTGGCAAGACAAGGAAGCAAGAGCAACATCGATTTCAGGAAGATTTGTTTAAATAAAAAATACTTCAATGCTGTAAGATGAATTTCCCAGTTGTAATGAGATAATTAAAGCCTCTCACCAGCTGCACTTTATGCCTCTTTTGAGATAAATGTTCAAATGGTTCTTTGCCTTCTTTTCACACAATCTTTCATTAAAATATAGTTAAAAAGATCAGTTTCCATTGATCTGATATTTAGTTTCATTATTTGTCAGCATCTGAAATATAAAGATTGTAGAGCATAGTTGTGAGCAAAATGACGAAGTATGAAATATTTGTCATAATGCTGAATTCCATTGCTTAGGAATGCGAAGGCAGAAAATCACCCCATACCATTGTGCATTTATGACATTTGCAGAGTTGTCTGTAATGTAGTGGCTTCAAGTCACTTAAACAAAATGTTCATTTAGGAGCAAAAGTAATTATTAAGCTGTAAAAGCAAAAGCAAAGTATCTCAAAAGAAGAACATTTTACATCATTCATATATTAAAGACACTTTATATATATATATATGGACATAAGAGTGGCTCCTTTAATACAGCATTGGAATAGATAGAAGTTCCTCTATGGAGCAAAAGTCATATTTTAGATAACCTGCTTTCCCTCTATTTAAGAAATTCAGTATCTCACCCTTAAGAAGAGTTATTCCATAACGTTTAATCAAATCTCAGCACTCAGAATATCAGTTGCTGCTGAGAATTGTGGTCTAATCGTGAGATTGAAATATATCAGGTTAGTAATGTGCCAGACTATTTAACTTTAGATTGTTTTCTAACTTTCCCATTTTGTATCCTGGAATATGTCAGTCTGGATCTTTTGGGTAGCTGCTCACCATGAGTCCCTTACAATAGGAAAATAAGTTAAATATTGCACAACTGAATACAAATTATGTTCCTTCTTGCTTCAAATGCTCTACAATCATCCCAGTGCTGAAGAAACCCTCCATCAAGGAACTGAATGACTTCAGACTGGTTGCTCTACAATCTGTAGTTATGAAGATCTTTGAAAGAGTAGTGCTCGGCCACCTGAGAACCATCATGGATCTGCTGTTAGACCCCTTGCAATTTTCCTACTGAGTCAAAAAGAAGGCTGTGAAAATATCTACAGACCCCTCACATCCTGGACATAAATTGTTTCAACTTCTACCTTCAAAACAACGCTATAGAGCACTGCACACCAAAACAATTAGACACAAGGACTGTTTTTCCCCAAATGCCATCACTCTGCTTAACAATTAATTCCCACAACTCTGTCAAATAATTTACTAAGACTGTATTACTATTATTATCATTCTCTTCCTTCCTAGTATCTATCTCTTCCCACTTATTACTATAACCATGTTGCTTGTATTTTTCAATTTATATTGCTTTTATTTGTGTCCTGGTACGATTTGATAGCTTATTAGTAACCTTGACTATAACTAAGTGTTGTATCTTTTTATTCTCAATGAATGTATTTTATTCTCCTTATGTACACTGAGAGCCTATGCACCAAAGACAAATCCCTTGTGTGTCTAATCACACTTGGCCAATAAAGAATTTTATTCTATTCTATTTATGCACTAGAAATAAGATTTGGTATTCTGAGCAATGTCATCCCAACATCCCTGCACCGCAAAGCTTGGTGAATGCTGCTATTGAAATACCAAATCAAGCTTAAATGAGACAGAGAGCATACTTAGTCTCCCTCTCCCATTTGGATGTAATAGTGACCTTTGTAGATATTTTATTTCAGTGAATAAACACACAAACTAGGAAAAGAGGCCAATCAGCATTCCAAAGCAGCTCTGAAATTACATTAAAATTCTAACATCCCAGTTGTAAAACATAGTTCATTGGTCTACATTGGTCTACATTCACAGCTCATTCGTACTATTTTTGTTTTGTTTTTTTGTTGTGCGGGGGAGCGCTATAAATCAGATCACACTGTGACAAGGTATGTGGAGCACCTATCGTCATCGGCATTTTAATGTAGGTATGTGTCACTCACCAATTGCAACTACATCATGAATTTTTTCCTTCCAACAGCCTTTTTACAATTTGCTCTTTTATTTCAGTTTTCATCATTGGAAAGCAACGCCTCATTAGCCATGGGCAAATAGCAAGATGGAAAGATAAAAATGCAGAGAGGTTGAAGGATTCAATGTCAAGAAATCACTATAAACGTTTCTGCAAAATTATAAAGCAATCCCACATTATATTATGAGAGTACCCTCTACAATCAATATTTTTTAGTATCCTTGTGGGCTAAATTGATATAGTTGTCAATAAGCAGAAGAATGATGTTATCCTTAGGTATGAGGTGAAGTGAAGAAGAATACAAGAATGTACATATATGTTAAGCAATTCTTTATTACAATAGCAGATTACATTTTTGGAAAATAGAAATTGCAGTCATGGAACAAATAATCCCTCCCTCTCCCTCCCTCCCTCCCCCCTTTTTCTCTCCATCACTACTTTATTTTGTCACTCATGTGAAAGAATCTATATAAAGTACTTGGGGAAGAAATTTGTTATAGGGATTAGGGCACCAGGCTAGAAACTAGAAGACTCTGAGTTTTCCTTCCTATTTTAAGGTATCCAGTCATTATATTATATATATTTTAAAATGCTTAAAAAGAGAAGTTGCTGTTTTTAAAAAAAAGGAAATGGATGAATTGGTAAATGGATGTGGTGCAAATTAGAATCAATCAATCAATCCCTATACATTTGGTCATAGCCTGGCAAATAAAATACAAAATTCACAATTAATTAGGATAAAAAAGAAGAAACATAATTGTTCTAAAATATCTTGAAAGGATTACAGTACATACCATGGCAAACTGTATAGACAATAGAACAATACTTGACTATGGTTAAGGAAATAAAATCAATTTGATTCACTTAGCAACTTAAGATAAACAAATCATAACAGCCATGATACTGAGTAAACCATGGAAATCATAATTCCTGAGGAACACCAGTGGAAAAAGGTCAATACTAAATAATGTGTTCCATTGCTTCAATTATTCATCCACCATATGGACATAGTACTTGTTCAAAGGGAATATTTTGGTATCTTCTTTCAGTAACGGCTATTGGCTAAGAATAAGACCTTCTGAATTTTGGAATCATTGTGCAGCTAAGATATCTAACTGGTTGAAGAAGATGTGCATAATGACTCAAGAAGGTGTTTCTGAATAGAGCTGGGAAGTCTGCAGTTCTAAATCAATGGCCTGATATTTAAGATCAGCTGATGTGCGTTCATAACCCATCAAAGTGACAGCTGGTCATGAAAAGCCATAACATTGTAGTTTGGCACATGTTGCCTAAAAGACTGATCACTGTCAATCATAATTAAGGGGTCAAGGAGATGGAAAAAATAGGAGAAAATGAAAATCCAGGTAGAACTTTTGATTTTAAGTAGCTCAGCTTCATAGCAAAAAGACAGTGTTCAAATTGCAACAAAGTGCTTGAAAATGTTTTGCAAAAACCTGGACTTTCCAAAGGAAGGAATGACTGGTTAGGGCCCAACTGAGCCCAGAAATGGACCTGGGCTCAGATCTTAGCTGAGAAAACTTACATTGGTGCAGTTATATGTTGAACTCCTTTGCAGAAACAGGTTTTTGTACATTTAAAATCACATAGTCAACATGAGATTTACAGTTGCTGTAGCAGGAGGTTAGCAAGGATGCAAAGCATGAAGAAGTATAGTGAATGGTATTTATTTATTTAATTTAATTTACCGTAGTTAGTTTGTCAAACATGTGCAAGATATCAGGTATACGTATAAACATGGACATGAGTACAGGAAATGAGTACAAATAAATGGGGACAGTAGGCATGCTAGTGCTTATGCACGCCCCCTTACAGACCTCTTAGGAATGATGTAAGGGCTACGGTAGACAGTTAAGGTTGAAGCTATGGGGGTTTGGGGATGTAACAACAGAGTCACATTGAGCATTCCAGGCACTGAACACTCTGTTGCTGAAGTCGTATTTTCTGCAATTGAGTTTGGAGTGGTTTACCTTGAGTTTGTATCTATTGTTTGCCCACATATTATTGTGGTTGAATCTGAAGTAGCCGTTGACAGGTAGGACATTGTAGCAGACAATTATGTGTACTATGCTTAGGTCAGACCATAGGTGGTATAGTTCAAGGTTGTCCAAGCCCAAGATTTCAAGCCTGGTGGCATAAGGTATTCTACTGTGAGCAGAGAAGTGGAATACTCTTCTCGTAAAATACCTATGGAACCGCTCAATTGTATTAACGTCTGATTTGCAGTGTGGATTCCAGGCAGAAGAGCTGTATTAGAGAATTTATCTGGCAAAGATTTTGTATGCCCTAGTTTCTAGCACAGCTGGTTACCCCGAGACAGAATTGCATGATGGATGTATATACATTAAAATGCCTGAATGTTCTGAACTTTAAATCAGAACGGCATTGCCAGAAGCTAGCCCTTGAGGCAAAGAACTGTGCTGTACAAGGGATTAAGGATCAACACTCTTGGTTTCAGAACTTGCATAAAATGTGAGTCACAGTAATTCATCCAGAGATGTCTTGTGGAATTGTTCGAACAGACTTTAAAGTAGGAAAAAGAGGTAGCTGCTCATGAGTTGTTTAACAGGAATAACTGCACCCTTTCTTGTACACCTAGAGTAAACAAAGTTTTATCAGTGACTTCTGAGTCCTGCCTATTCAGGTTTCTGACCTAAAAACCATTTCCCAGAAGCACCAAACATTTATTTCCCTGTTTTTTTGCAGTTCTTGGATCAGTGACAAAGAAATTGTTACCTCACTTGGCTGTGTCAAAATCTGCCGCATACCATCACATCAAAGTTGAGGTTTTGTCTATGTTGTTCAGAGTTCATGGAGCATAGGAACAACTCTGAGTTAGCAATGCCTATCTGTAAAAGAGATTTTAGGATGATACTGTGTAAGTTGTAAAAGAAACTGTATACAGCATCTGTGAAGAAGTGGAATGTCAAGGTGGTGATTGCTAGAAAATAAATCAATATGATACAGATTTATGGAAACGTGCACACTTAGAATATTCATCATAATTTTTAGCCATTGTCTATCCACTGCAAGATGAAGGCTTCTTCTGCATGTTTCCAACCAATATAATCCTGAACTTTCCTTTGGCAATTGCGCCTGCAATACTTGCTGATGTAATTGATCCATCTTGTTTTAGATCTCTTTCGTGGGCACTTTTTATCAAGTGGGATCCATTCTATGACTGCCTTGGTTCACCTGCCATCACTTCTTCCTGCTCTGTGACCAGCCCATTTCCATTTCAATTCTTTTACACTCTTGATGATATCATACAATTTTGTTTGTTCTCTAATCCATGTGCAGGTCTTTCTATCTTATCTTGAAATGCTGAGCATGTATCTTTCCATGGCTCTTTGTGCCACTCTTAATATGGTACCTTGAGAGTCTCTTTCACGACATATGTGAAATGCTTTCCAAACTTTGTAGTAGTTGATGCCTTTCAGCATTAATTGTATTACTTGCCTTAAGGCCCTGCTTTAAAATCCACTTTCCAAGTCCATTTTAGGTAAATCGTTATGCCTCTATGATATTCTTTTATTTGGCTGTTTCCAGCTTAATGCTCTGCCACTCCTATTTAATGCTATTATTATTCTTTTCTGTCATGTTTCTTGTTCCTTTTGCTTTTTGTTAAAGGCCATGGCCTTTTGTGCTTTGTAATTTTCTTATATCTCTTTTCTCTGTTCCATTGTAGATAAACTGGTTTTGATTTAATACTTTTTTAAAATTGTTTTCTGTTACCCCTTGTGGTTGTCAGCCAACATGTCATGGAATTAAAGCCCAAGTTTCAGAAGGCCTTAATGACCTGCCTTTTCCCTCAGGTACAGGTGTGTCTGTATGGCAAAGTAAAAAAAAAAAAGGCAAGATGGCAGCCAGAATATGCAAAGTACCTCCTGTTTGAAAGCCAATCAATCATTTTTCACATTCAGGAAACTCTTAGACTCATTATTCTTGCTAGGACAGGCAGAAATCTGAGGTCACCATTTTGACTTTCTTTGCCACATCCTGTGGACACTCCTGGCTACGGATCAGGATACTAATGAAGTTCAAAATGTGTGCTTTGTTTTATGCTTTCAGACAATCTGCAAGCAGACTCATTCACTTCTTTTTAAATTGGTAGCTGCATATGGCTGTTAGATTTTTATCTAAGTTTTGCTTGTATTTAAATGGCAGCCATATATATTCACAAAATCAATCCATCAATATTATATAGTAAGGACTGCTTCTATTTTGAATGTATTTTGAATCATAGTTGGGCAATATTTAAAGTATGGCTTTCCTTTCAGTCTCCACTTGTTTGCTAAATTTGGTCTTACATGGATTTTATCAAAGTATGCAGATTATTGTGTTACACTTGATTCCTCTAAATATATATATTTTATTTATTTATTTAGTTAGTTTGTCAAACATGTACAACATAACAGGTATAAGTATAAACATGGACATGATTACAAGAAATGAGTACAAATAAATGGGGACAGTAGGACAGGGACGGTAGGCACGCTGGTGCACTTATGCACGCCCCCTTTTACGGACCTCTTAGGAATGGTGTGAGGTCCATGGTAGACAGTTTAAACTTAAAGCTATGGGGGTTTGAGGTAGTAACAATGGAGTCAAGTAGAGCATTAAATAAAATAAAATAATGAAATAATTTTTATTATTCAATATTTATTTTCTTGTTAATAAATGTGTCTTTAAAATATACTTGTGCTTCTGCATTTCCTTTTTCTTCAGCCATATTGAACCATTTGGAATATTCTTCTGATAGAGCTGATGTTGGCCTTCACATTCCTGACCTTCCAGGACAGTCTTAAACCTTGTCTCTGTTGGCTGATCTGGTGCCCCGACAGGGACACTCTAGGCTGGGAGTGGCTGATGGGGTACAGAGAAGAGTCCCACTCCCATGTTATCTATTCTCTTGGTTTTTAGTCTTTCTAAATTTTAATCATTTGGTGTTACCTTTTTAAATATTTTATTATTATTTTGTAAGCCACCCAAAGTTGCTGTGACAGTAAAATGGATGTAAAATAAAGAAAGAAATAAATCTAATAAATAAACAAATAATTACTGGCAATGACCTAGGAGGAGGTGATTTTTCTCTCTCCTCTTGTCTCTACAGGTTTCTTGGAAAGATGAATCATTCTTGCAACACATATATTCAATACTCATCATAAGAATTGTTTAAAGTCATCACAAGCGTTGCCATAGTATGCCTCATTGTGATGGTTTGGAGGGAAGAAGTCTAAACACATTTAGAACATGTATCTTATGAATACCATAGAGGGATGTATTTTCATTACGTTGGTTATAGACAAACATCCCTTTGGGATTTTGTCTGGGTTCATCTTCTCTGGTCTAGAAACTCTGAATGTAGAAAGCAGGTCAATGCAGGTCATCTGCAGTATATGCCTTTCTTTTTGCCTCTCTCTGTAGCTATCTTGCATAGGAGATTAAAATGTATGGTTAAGTTTGTACTGTCAATCAGAGTGTTCAATAAAAGTGTTCTAGCCTGTTTATTTGTGTTTTGGGTGTTGTTGGGTGTGTCAACATTCAGCAATCATATAACTCACACCTATTTCCCTGGCTAGGATTTCTGGGGAGTTACTAGGAAAATGTACTTAAATGAATATCTACAAACAGATCATAAAAGGCTTGGTTGGTTGAATTTCCAATACTGCATTTCATAATTCTTTTGTCCTTATGGTGTTAATATGCTGCCATTCTAAATGGTTTTGTACATTTACTTAGAGATTATATTTTAAATAATGAATAATGCCTCATGTTTTGAAGAAATAACAGATTATGTTAACATAAAGAGAGGGCACACATAATAAATCTGTAAAGAACTGGAGTTATTTGCTGAAGATCTATTCATCATTTATAGACTACCAAGGTCTCTGACAAGACATATTGCTAAACTTCTGGAAATGTATTTTTAAGGATTTGCAGATTGGTTTGGTCAAACAACTTTGCTGATACCACTTGCTCGTTTGTTAAGAAGCATCATTGTTTGAATGCTTTCAGTGCTGAAGTTAGCAGAAGGAGTGTCTCTGAACAGCAAGTTTGGGATAGGCAAAAGTAAAGTTATTCAAGAAATTGAGAACTATGACAAACAATTCCAAGTTTTAAAGGAAGTTTTTCCTGGATCCTGTGTTCTAGGACACTCTGACTGGTAATAATTAATGAATGCAATGAATCAAGGGAAAATGATTCAGAATGTGCTGTCACAGGAACTTAGAACTCCCTCCCTCTCTTTGCACAAAATACCAAATTATGATGTTGGAATATAAATCCAGAGATTTGCTGATTTTTTTCCATCCAGGCTTGACTCTTTTTAGCTTTCTGAAATCAGCTAGGTAGCTATATGCCAGTGATGGCGAACCTAGGGCACCTGTGGCACGCGGAGCCATTTCTGAGGGCACACGAGGTGCTGCCCTGTCAGCTGCAAAAAACAACCCAATGGGCAAACCGGAAGTGACTTCCGGTTTGACCATAGGGCCATTTTTCTTCCTCCGGAGGCTTCAGGAGGCTTCCCTGAAGCCCCTGGAGGGTAAAAAAAGTCCCCACAAGCAAACTGGAAGTCCATTCCCGAACTTCCGGTTTGCCGGTAGGCTCGTTTTTCGACTTCAGGAGGCTCCCCTGGAGCCTTCAGAGGGTGAAAAACAGCTCAATGGGCAAAAAGGAAGTCCCGTTGGGCCATTTTTCACCCTTCGGAGGCTTCAGGGAAACCTCCTGAACCCTCTGGAGGGCATAAAATGGCCCAATGGGGGGGCGTGCATGAATGTGTGTGTGTGTGGGGGGGTTTGAATGCTGGCACACGTGCATGCGCAAGTGTGCGCGCGCCACCATTTTTGGCACGCAAGAAGAAAGAAGTTCGCCATCACTGCTATATGCTGTCTCCTAGCTAGGAGCCAACAAAGCCTGAGATCTCCTATTGCATTGCAATTATGTACTAACTGAAGTTTCATTGTAGAACTTACAAAGTTTGTTTCACCTAAGTAAAATTCATGCACTGCCTGGTATTCATACCTTCACTAGAACTGATGTCCTCAGTGTGGTTCTTGAGTATCACAATGTACCAGTGACTAATGTCTTTGTGCTTACTGGATTCTTGTACCATCTGACTGAGTCTATTTTTTTTAAGAATCTTTTTTTATTTGAAACCCGAAAACTAATATACCAAGAAGTAAATTACTGACCTCTAAGTCAGATTTTTTTTTATTTTCACGAGACCACTTGGATTTCAAATGAGCACAAGAAGTCTTCTCAGAAAATAAAATGAGGGCACTTGGAAGGTTTCTGCTTTGTTTAGAAGTGCTCCCATTTGCTTCCATCTCCACCCCGTGTCAAAAGTCACGGAAATAGTAAGAAGCGTACTGCAGATTGTGAGGAAGTGAAATTGGAGAAGTTGGTAAATATAATTTTGGTCAATCTGTCCTTTATTATTGGTTATGTTTTCCATGAAAACAATTTTCTGAGTTCATTGAAAGATACTGTCATAATGCTATTGTCACAAATCTAAACAATTTTATTCATCATTTTTTCTCCACTACAGCAAGACTGTTCAACTAGGTAAGAGTCAGCTTGCTTTAACCAAGCTCTTACTACTGTGCATCCTTCTGTAAAGAGCGGCAAGAAAGAGAGAAACAGCTTTTAAGCAGAGAAAACAGGGAAAGAAGTCATTTGAATTTTTTTCAACAGATTAAGATTCCTGAAGCCACATTTTTCCTTTATAAATAATACAGAAATTTATTACTGCACCATTTATTCATTTTTGCAAATTCTTCAATTCTCGGTGTAGCCCACAACCCTGATATTTCTTGATAATCTCTTATTCAAATACTAACCAGGTCTGGTCCTGCTTGACATCTGAGCACAGGCAAGACCATCTAGATGCTGTCATCTGTTCAAGTCCTGCCAAGAAACCACATGGAGATGTCCATGAAATCACCAAAACTGCAGCTTGGCTAGAAAGAGACCTTGCTTGCATACATCAGGAAGAAATTGCACTTGGCTAAGTGTAAATAAATTTATACAGAGATTTACAGACTTGGGTAGAGAAAAATCCAACAGTCATTTCTAGAAAGTGACTGATTTTGGTTGCTGACATATTGAAACATTCTTTACATAGTTATTGTTTGTTCCTGAGCTAGTTCTGTTCTACAACCAAGCTTGAATATTGCCTACAAAACAAAGTTAGGAAGTTGTTATGCTGGGGTTCTTTTCATTGGTTTGCCTGATCACAAGAATTTTGGGGTGGGTGGGAGAGGTAGTTATTTATGGATATTTGCTTACAAGTTAGGTAGCCTTCCTACTAATCCAGCGCATATGTAGGAGAATCAGAAAGCTCCAAGCTCTTTCCACCAGTCATCACTTGATGATAAAAAGCTATTATTAGTTTAGTTATCTGTAGAGCTAAAAAAATTATTTCACAGCCTTTATCTAGCAGCCATTATTAATTTACCTGCTTGTCAAGGCTCAATTGAATTCTTCCTACAAAGAATTGAACAGCTCTCAACAGTTTTTAGACTGCACAAAGAGATTGTTGTTCCCATTAACATCAGCTTCAAACATCTTGCAGCTAGAATACAGCATGAAAGACCAATCCTCTTCCAACTATTTTAATGCATAGACAGAGAGACAGACAGACAGACAGACAGACAGTTTCGCACTGAGCACCTCTTCCAACTCTTTACAGGGACAGAAAACATGACTAAGCTATTTTTAATATTGCTGTCCTTCCATGACATTCAAAATTGGCTGCTGAAGCAGCTGCCTCCCTGTTTACTAGCAGGATTGACCCTGGGGAAGCAGAGAAAAAGGTTGCTTTTCTGTTTATCAGACAAGGTTTATCAGACCAGGGTCAACTTCAATCAATTGATGTCCATTGCCCTTTAGTTCATACTGTCTCCTTCATAGTGCCAAAAATAAGAGGAAAGCAGAAAGGAACTATACTTCCACATAACCACATAATTTTCATTGGTTTGTGCTTCCTGACTTTAAGAAATAAATCTCAAGTCTGCAGACTGAGATGCCTGGCACTTTTGACAAAATGCCAGCAGTTAGCTTTGAGATCATGGGAGACCGTAATCTATAAATACTTCCTGTAAATCTCTCTTTCTCTCTCTCTCTCTCTCTCTCTCTCTCTCTCTCTCTCTCTCTCTCTCTCTCTCTCTTCCACACACATTCACACCCTTAGATTCTGTACACAAATCTTTTTGTGGTTGAGGTTAGGAAATGGTTGAAATCAATCTAATACTGTACAAATGAACAGATCTTCTTGGATATCTTCTGAGTGGCCATGTTATGACCGAGATTGTGAATGAAGCAGCCCATTTGATATGCTATCTTAATTATACTTTTAAGCAATCTATGTACAACACCTCAAAATGGATATTCTCATCGTCCTATCTCTACTTAGTCATTTCTTATGAGGAACAGGTGGTTTGCGGTGGGTACACTGAACAAGATGAAACATCTACAAGAAATGCAGAAAATGTGCCCATTCTCCTTTAGGCCAAGAGCTTATGCTTCTTGGAGTTGCTCAAGTGCTCTAACATTTGGAAAGTTCTTCCTCTTTCTTTGCTTCAACTTTTCCCCACAATTTCCTCATTATTGTATTCTAAATGAGGCTATGGGAATGACTGAGGCAAGTCAGTCTTAGTTACAATATCACTTTATTAACTACAACAATAACTGAAGAACTCCCGCTGTCTAACAGCTATTTATATGAGAGCTGTCAGACGTGCGGCCAATAGCAGCTCTCGGATCTCCCGCCAGCTGGCCGGTGCGCCTCAGCCAATGGGAGGCTCGGCAACTGATGACGGCGGATGGCACAGCATCTGCATGAGGACGCTACACTCATCATTATGCAGACTGTGTAAAAATATTATAGAAAAAGATTCAAGAAGAATTTTTGGCAGACTTCATGGCTGGAAACAAATCTGGATAAGAAAACAAGCTGTGATGAAGAGGGAAAGTTCTGATTTATTCATTTACCACTTTAAAAAGCTAATCAAAGCTTTGCATGATATAGCCACACAATGCAATATTTGTAGAACACGGCCATGGATGGCACATTTTATGCTGTGGTTATTGTACACTTCCTGGAGTGGAGTTGAGCAATATACAATATATGCAGATATAATAAAATACATTTTAGGCATCACAGACATTTCATTTGAGGCAGAATTCTGCCACATTGCGTATGTATTAACATATTTCATCCCACTCATCCTCTGAGTGTTAAGCCTGTTTCAGCAGAAAGCAGAACATTCCATTGGTACGGTTACTACTATTAATGATTCAGGCCAAGTTTAAATTATGCATTTGTTAGCTTTTAAGATCTTTTTAAAGATTGTTAATTATTTCGTTGAGGTTTACATAAAATGTGCCCAGGGTATCCAATCTAGTTTGACAAACCACTATGGGATTGACTGAGATGCAGGTGGTTTGTTTCAACTTGATGCACAGAAGTGGAATAAGATTTAGAAAAACAGAATTATGATTTTTGATAGGCCTTGCATGGAAAAACGGCTGCAACCGTTGTACACATTTTTCACCATAATGGTTACAGACACTAAGAAACTTAAGTAGGGGTACAAATCTTTTATTTTGTAATGTTCCAAGTGCGTAATTTAGCTTTTTTTCTGATGCAAAACGAGATATTTCATGCATACTGGAAGCATTGCCAGAAGATCCAAAGCAGGATTTTTCATAAAATCTTATGACTGAAATATTGCAAATTTTGGTACACATGAAGCATGCAAGCTTTCATATATCCTAGTGTACCATTTTAGCTTGAGAACATGATGAAATTTCTTAGTGAGTAGCACCTGTTTCAGTGTGAGATCTACAAAACAAACCAGATTGGGAAACCAAGTCAATTAGAGCTTTAATTTATCGAGACAAGATACAGTCTCTTCCAAATATTATAATTAAGGAAAGTTTCAGGTTTCTTTGTTTATGTAATAGTTCTTGTTTACTGTGTTTCCATCAAGGTCATCTCCCAGACTGTCTATATTCAAGCAGCTATGCTGAAGAGCAATAGTACGAATAATTAAAGGGATAAGGAATAGTATTTCTCTGTTGTTTCTAACACTTCAACACTTGGTTTTTATTTTTCCTTTAATAGTGAGAGAATGAGTTTACCACAATCCCTGAAATCCAGGGCCACCCAAGCCAGCCATTCTCATCTTCAGTCAACATTTACTTTCCACAGTAGCAAACATAAGGAGACCCTGACCCTGCTGCCAGCACATCGAAGTGGGGGCAAATTCCAACAGTTAAAGCTCTAGGTATACAAGTGCCAAGCACTAGATCCAGGCCAGATTGTGTTGTGGGCATGCCCTACCTCACCCTGAGAGTAAACCAGCTCTGGCCACAAGCAACACAGATCTCTAGGGCTAAATCCTTGCCAAAGCATTCTTTCATTCTCTCTAGATAGAGCTGGGCCAAGTTCTGGCAGCAACCATACCCTGGCATTGTAATTCCCTTCTCATATTTGCTCACCCTGGACCCAGTTTGATAACTCCTTTGTGTTTACAAAGCAACAAAGCAGAACACTGTGTTGGGCTCAATGTTTCAACCAGCCATGTCCCTTAAAAATATACTTGTCAAATGTGACTCCACTAGTCTGATTCAAACATCAAGAGAGGATCTTTGAACCCCCTGTTCCTTAGACAGCTATATGGCAAATTATGTGTTACCCTTCCCAGGAGGTACAGTATATCACAGAAGTGAATACATCCCCTCACATTTTGTAAATATTTAAGTGTATCTTTTCATGTGACAACACTGAAGAAATGACACTTAGCTACAATGTAAAGTAGTGAGTATACAGCTTGTCTAACAGTGTAAATGTACTGTCCCCTCAAAATAACGCAACACACAGCCATTAATGTCTAAACCCCTGGCAACAAACGTAAGTACACTCCTAAGTGATAATGTCCAAATGGGGCCCAAAGTGTCAGTTTTTTGTGTGGCCACCATTATTTTCCTGCCCTGCCTTAACCCTCTTGGGCATAGAGTTCACCAGAGCTTCACAAGTTGCCACTGAAGTCCTCTTCCACTCTTTAGAACCTACCCATTTTAGCAATCTTCATATAGCCTAGGCCATCTTTATGTAGAGCAACAATTTGTTTTTTCAGATCTCAGAGAGTTCATTGCCATGAGGTACCATGTTGAATTTCCAGTGACCAATATGAGAGTGAGATAACACCAAATTTAACACACCTGTTCCCCCTTCACACCTGAGACCTTGTTCCACTAATGAGTCACATGACACCAGGGAGGAGAAATGGCTACTTGGGCCCCATTTGGGGTGTGCTCACTTTTGTTGCAAGCAGTTTAGACATTAATGGCTGTTATTTTGAGATGACAGCACATTTACACTTTTTTTAATAAGTTTTTTTAATTTTTTTAACTTGAACATGTCATCTTCCATTAAACAGTGTGTCATCTGGGTACAAATGTCACTGTGCTATTACAGTCAAAATTTACAAAGTTTGTTACATTAATAATAATTCTCTGATTTTACAATAATAATAATCAACTTTATAACTCTATTCATTTCTCCCTCTTAACATATCTTCTACTGAAAATATTATATGATATTAAATATAATCGTAACAATCATATTAATAATAATCATATTGTTTACATCTCTATCTTAACGTATGTTCTTTATTTCACTTATCTCCATTTTTCACTTCTACTTTTATTGTCCAACCATTCATAAAATAGCTCCCATGTCGTCATGTAATATTCAGTTTGTTCTTTCTCTTTTATAGCAAGAGTTACTTTGTTCATTTCTGCACATTCTAATATTTCCTAATCATGTTCTCATCTATAAGGGATCTCATCACTTTTCCAATTTTGTGCAAATACAATTCTAGCTGTGGTTAATACATGTATAATTCAGGGGTGGGTTCTAACTTACCTCGCTGCCGGTTCACTTCCTCCTGCACCGCGCAACCGCACCTTGTTGGGGCACACACGCTTTGCACATGCACGCATGCACAGTACAAAAAAATTTTTTTTTTAAGAAAAAAGGCCAAAAACAAGATGGTGACGCATGTGCAGTGCTGGAAACTTGGCTTCTGCGCATGCGCAGAAGAAAAGAAATCCGGGGGGGGAATTATCCCCCCCAAAAAAAAATCCAAAAGAAAGATGGTGGCGTCCACGGACCAGAACCAGTTCCGTGACATCGCCAGAGGCTTACTACCTACTCTATAGAACCGGTCTGAACGGGTAGGAAACCACCTCTGGTATAATTAGATATGCATTTCCTTTTCTATAAGTTTTGAGCAAAATTCTCAACAAAAATATTTCTGGTTTTAAATCAATGTGCTGTTTTATCATCTTTTCCAACCACATTTATATTTTTGTCCGATATTTCTTTGCCTCTACACATGTCCACCACATATGATAATATGACTCAGGTATTTGGTGGCATTTCCAACATTTAGCTGATTTATCTTTAAACATCTTTATCAGCCTTGCCAGTGCCAGGTGCCATCTATAAAACATCTTATACAAATTTTCTTTATATGCAGTTGTCATTGTTAATTTATAATTCCTATTCCACAGCTTCTGCCATTCATCTAATTCTATTGTATAACCAAGGTTTTTTGCCCATGCTATCATTGTCTCCTTCACTTCTTCATCTTCCAATTTAATAGTCAATAAGTAGTTATATAGCTTTTTTATCAGCCTTTCTTCTGTTCCTGTTACCGTGTTTCCCCGAAAATAAGACAGGGTCTTATTTTCTTTTGACCCCCGGAATATGGCCTTGGCCTTATTATCGG
>JANHFT010004953.1:46469-60117 GCA_032467955.1 Pseudoxenodon macrops
GGTGTCTACTGTTGATACTGTGTTGTCTAGTATTGTAAGTGGTGGAATTATGAGAGGGTTTTTCCTAAAGTCTACCATATGTTTAAGCAACATATTCCACATTCTACATGAGAATTTTGACATGTACATTTAATGTGTATTTCAGAAAGATAAGACTATGTAACATTCATCATTCCAATCGTAATTACAAATTGTATCATTAATATACTGATGTCACCTTGTTATAGACTGCTACTCTATACAACAGCGATGATGGCAATATGCAACATCAACATCTTGCTACTATGTCTCGAAGCTGTAAGGCTTTGGATGGAACAAATCAAGTTGAAGTTGAATCAAAGCTAATTGGAATCCTCATTTGCCTATCAAAGTTTCTCCAATAGAGAAACTCAATTATTGTATTAAGTATTCTCTCAATACCCTTGAGAGGGTATTATTCCCCTGCAAGAACAAGTCTGTAGCTGTAGGTTCTGCTAGACTTATAGAACCTACTAGATGGGTACGTGGAAGCCATGACCAGCGATGCATTTGCCTAGCTTTAACCCATAAACCAGTTACAACATTGAATTAAATTAATAACAATTTGTAACATTTATATGCCACCCAACTGCCAGCAATTTTGCTGACACATGCATATTTCACCTGCATTCTGGCCCTCCCCTTGCCCTTCAGGACCTAGGAAGGAGCTACAGGCTGTTGGGGAAAGCAAGGAGCACAGAGATAAGAGATGCTATATTGGTCTTGGGGAACCTGCTTTTTAGCTCCCTAGAAGAGCTTGAAATCTGCACCACTGGGGCTTTTGTTACAACTTAGGAGGCTGTGGTTTCCCTACCTTTCTTTATCTCTAGCAGTGTCATCTCTCCCATTTTAGTGGGGTGAGAAAATTACTCTTTCACTAAAGGGGCCTTATCCCCAGTTGCTATTGAGTGCTTGTAATGTGTGGCCAAGGGTGATGGGGCCAGTTAGCTTATTGGGGACCATGAGTTCAGTGCATGTGGGATCAGTCGGTGTGACATTATGTATCTAGCCTGGGAGAAACAAGTGAAAGATGGCAGAACTAAGGGCAAATGGAAATATAGTAGGAACTCAGGGGAAGGTTGCACTCAAATTCACCAAGAGCTTTTTGAAAGTGGTTGGTCTTGGTATCAAAACCTCATCTTGTATCTTCAGTGACTGGGCTATCAGATGCTTGATGGTTTAGGGCTTTAGCTGCTGCTTTTGAAGACCAGGGCAGTGTGTAATAAAATCTTTCTCATTCATGATTTTATCATGGATGAGGGCACTGGCCTGATGCCTCTCACTAAAAACTAATTGGCCCCCTGGAACTGCCTGAATTCAGGTTTAGCATCAGCTGAGATCAAAGGGGAAGGGGGGAGGAGATGTGGCTTTAGTCATTCATGAGTCTTTATGTGGTCTTGGAGCAGGGGTATCAAACTCACGCCGTCACGGCAATGTCAGGTGACATATTGGGACTTTTTTCCCATTTGCTAAACCGGGCGTGGGTGTAGCCAGTGTGTGACGTATCTGGCCCACGGGGCAGGAGTTTGACAGCCCTGTTTTAGAGGCTCAAATCTGTAGTTAACCATATGTTGAAGTGTTCTGCCTGAGTTGAACTCTAGGGAAGGGGATGGTTGCTAGGGTACCACCCTCCCAGATGCTCAGTAGCATTGCTAAATTCTTTTGCTGGGCTGTCAATAGAGTTGCAAAGGCTGTTGGTGCTCAGGGATTTCAATTTGCCAGTTGATGACATTTAATTTAATGGAGCAGCGCAGGAGTTTGTGGCCTCCATGGCAACCATGGAACTGTCCCAAGTCATCAATGGTCTGACACATATCAGCATCTGGACACTGGATCTGTTTTTTGTCTCACAGCAATTGCAACATGATCGGAAGGTAGAGAATATTACAATCAGTCAATTGCCCTCTTGCTAGCTGGTGTCAAATGGGCACTATCTCCCTGCAGGGATGTAGTCTTACTGCGTGATCTGGGATGAGTTTGAACCAGTGGTTGGATCCATATATCTCAGTGATGGTTAACCTTTTTCTTCTTACGTGCCAAAAATGGCAGCACGCGTGTGTTAGCCTGTGCACGCGTACTAGCACAAAACTCCTCTCACGCACATTGCACTGTGCATGCGCACCCCCCCCAATTGGGTTGTTTTTTTGCCCTCCAGAGCGTTCAGGAGGCTTCCCTGAAGCCTCCGCAGGGTGAAAGACAGCCCAATGGGACTTCCATTTTGCCCGTTGAACTGTTTTTCAACCTCCGGAGGCTTCAGGGAAGCCTCCTAAAGGCGAAAAACGGGCCAACAGGCAAACTAGAAGTGAATTCGATTTGTCTGTTGGCCTGTTTTTTACCCTCTGGAGGCTTCAGGGAAGCGCCCTGAAGCATCCGATGAGAGTGAAAAATGGCCCAAAATTAAGGCCGAAAATCAGCTGGCCAGCGCATGCAAGCACACTGGAGCTAACATGGCAGCGCCTCACGTGCTCTCAGAAATGACTCCGTGTGCCACCTGTAGCACGCGTGTCATAGGTTCGCCATCACTGATATATCTCATCTTTTGAGATACAAAATATATACTTTCCCTGCTGCAGGACTTGCCCTCTGGAACGAAGCTGCCTTCAAATGTGGCTTTCACCCAGATTCTAGAGGACCTTGATCATCTTTTTCAGGCTTTGGCCTAGGATGGTTGGATCTCTTCGTGAATTTTGTACTTGAATTCATCTTCTTGGTTTTTGTTTTCTTATTTGTCTTTTGCTTGTTTGTTTTTGAACTGTATGGTATGGTATTTTTTCTGTTATACTGTAAGCCACCCAAAGTTGTTTGAAATTGGATAGTGTCTAAATTAATTAAATTAATTGTATTTATTTGACTTGCATATCACCATCTCATCTAGAGGTGAGTAGAAATTGAATTTTCAGTTCAATTGTCTAATATACTCTTAAGAGCACTTCAAATTTTGTTGAATATAGAAATATAAAATTTAGTACCATTGGCAATTTTTATAAAATGTTTCTCCACCATTTCACTCAAATCATTCATAACTCCCTTTTTATAACCCCATAACTCTTTAATTGGGGGTAGATTTAAATCATTAATAACACATTTGAAAATTACTAGCTCCAGACTCCTGTGAAACTGAATTCATTTTAGACTAATGAAAAGTCACTGATAAGCATTATTTTAGTTTCATTTCAAGCCACCTAATGCATTCAGTATATTAACCAGCCCAATTTAACTATATTGATAAACAGAACGTGGTAGCTTACTTGGTTAAATCCTTTGCTAAAGTAAGTACCTTACATAAATAATATTTATATATTCTACTAATGAGTTAAGATTAGTTTGGTAAGACCTGTTTTTGACAAAATCATGCTGACTTCTATAATAGCTCTATTATCTTCAAAGGTGCTTACAAGCTTTTATGATCTGTTCCAGGATCTTCCCAGGTTATGTCTGATTGATCTGAATTCTCTGGATCTTTCTCTTTTTCCTCTTCTTTTTTTTGGGGGGGGGGGGTGTAGACAAGTTTATTCTCTGTCATTTGGTAGTCACCAGACTTCTCAAATGAGAGAAATTCAAACCAGACCATGAAGAAGTTTCTTCACTATCATACAATGTTACTGAATGTCTGATTTCATGTAAAGTCAGTAGGAATCCACACTATTATATTCTCAAGTTCAAATCACACTTCTTCAGTCAGTATTTAACATTTAACAGAATAACAGAGTTAGAAGGGATGTGGATATCTTCTAGTCCAACCTCCTGCTCAAGCAAGAAATCCTATACTATTTCAGACAAGTGGTTGTCTAATCTCTACTAGCCTGGTATATCACATATCCTTGTCACTAAGTCAAAATAGGAGAAGATTAGTTCTATCTTTTCTTTGTCATGCTACTCTTTTGCTATAACTACTAAATACATCTTATATTGTTTCTCCATTTATCTGAAGACATATAAATAAGTCTTTTATTGTTTTTCGCATTCAAGCTCAACTCATTCTGAACTTTTAACTTCCTGACATTTTTCAGGGCATCTATATGTATTCTTCTTTGATCACCCGCCTCTGTGTTTCCATCTTTGACATGTCCTTTTGTTTTCAGATCTTCATGGAGATTTTTGTGCAGGGACAGTGAATAATTTATTCACTGTTTCTGCATATTGCCTCTCCTCCACTAGAATGTCTTCATAGTCTTGACATCAGGTGGTTAAAAAGAAATGTTTGACATTCAAGAATGACAAAACGTTTTTGCCAAGAAAACAAGATAGCCTCTAAATAAACTCAACCTTCTGTAGGTTTATGTTAATGATAAATAATGTTACTATATATCATGTAAGTAAAACGCTACTCCAACATATGTATTCTCTCATTTTTAGTCAAAACACACTTCAAAAATCCTAAACATTTTTACTAAACATGTCTTCTGAAATCATACCTTGCAGCTGATCATTTCTTCTACTCTTTCTTGAGATGTCTTTCCTGATTTATATCTCACCAAAACATATATTGCCTTTATCTTTGGACAGGATCGTAGTAGCTTTTCTAGAAGAACTTTTCCCATGAAACCGGTAGCACCAGTGAGGAGCACATTCTTGCCTTCATAGTATTCTGGGATAGATACCATTATGATCTGAAGAAAAATTAATAGTAAGTTATGGCCTGTATCCATGCTGTCTGTCAATTGTATTTTATGTGCTCAGTTTTCACAGGATTAGATATCAAATTTCATTACTATCGTACATTAAATCCTCCCTAATGTAAATGAAAGAAATCAGTCTTTCTGCTTTGTGTTTTCTTTAAATATTAGAAAGATTATGTATCTATATATAATGTGAAAGACTAAATTGAAAAATTATAAATGTAAATTAAAATAGCAACCCTTAAAATCCTTAGCTATTATCTGAAAAAAGAATTGCATAAAATACTGAAATTAAATTAAGCAATATAAGAGGACATAAGCTTAAAAAACCCTCCAACCATTAATTTTTTAAAATTACTTAATGTATATAATTGCTGGCAAAATTGGATCAGATATCACCCAAAATAATAACTAATCAAAAAACAACTGGCTAGTTTATCCATCATCTAGCATTACATGAATGTGGCTTAATGCTTAGAATTGGAATTGATTTAGCATATAGCAGGAAGAAACACAATATTATGGTGTTGGTAGAAAATATGTAATCCCATTTGATTCATCAGCAATATAACCACCCCTGATAGCCACTCAAAATTGTCTGCTACATTGGCAAATATGTGTGTGCACTGTTTCAGATATACAACCCTCATGGCAACTGGAGACATACTACTGAGAATCTCTGGACAAAGAACTAATGCAATCTTCTTTTGAAAAAGTTTCAAAGCAACCACACTCTGCTTATAGGCAAAAGTTTTGTGTAGTAAGGAACTTACTCAAGTATAGAAATGGATAAAAGGCAATTTATTTGCTTTCTATTTCTTTTCAGTATGGCAATTGAACCTTTTCTGTGAAATTAAACTATGTTTATTGAGCAGGTAGCAGTTCTTTCTCCAATCAAGACCACTTATTCTAAATGGGCTCTTTCCCTTGGCTTATCTTTCTTTTCACTCTAATTCAAGGTGTTAAACTCAAGTCCCGCGGGATTCGGCCGGTGATGTGGTTGGATCCGGCCAGTGGGGCTGTCCTGGTTTACCCAGTGCAAAGAGGAAAGATCAGACCAGTGTAGCTTCGGCCCCGTCTACCCAGTGCGTAGAGGAAAGATCAAGCCAGCAGTTTGGGAGTGGTGTCAAGATGGCCACGCCCACCCAGTCGGCCACACCCACCTGAGCTCAACCACACCCACCCCTGATGTGGTCCTCAATTAAATTGAGTGACACCCCTGCTCTAATTTGTCCTCTCCCCTCCTCCTTCCCTAATACCTTGCCACTTTATTTTCTTAGTTTCCAACAGTTTACAGATAGTCCTCAACGTATGATGCTAATTGAGCTCAACATTTGTTGCTAATTGAGACACTTGTGAGTTTTGTCTAAACTTACTAAGTGAATTTTGCCCCATTTAACAATCTTTGCTGCTACAGTTGATAAGTGAACTGCTGCAGTTGTTAAATTACAGTAACCCAGTTAAATGAATCTGGCTTCCCCATTGACTTTGCTTGTCAGAAGGTTGCAAAACAGGATCACAGGACACTGCAACTGTCAGCTGCCAAGCAGCTGTAACTTTGAATGACCAATTAATTGTTGTTAAGTCGAGGACTGCCTGTATGTCTTCACCATTTCATTTCCTTTTCCTTCACCAGCTATTTTTTTAGTCTCAATGATTTGCCTTTCTTGCTGCTCCTTCATGCCTTTGCTGTAGGCTTCCCTTTTGTAAAAGCAAATATAGGAATCTAGGTGTCATCTTTACATTTGGAAGTAGCTTTCTGTTTTGCAGCTAGCACTTGCAAGTGGTCAGAGATGGAAGTGGGAGAAGGATAGTACAGGCATATCTCCATTTTTACCTTGCTGCATCACTCTTACAGACTACTACCAAGATAACAGGGTTTTTATAAATGTCTTCCTCATAGATACAACTTTAAAGCAGCAAAATCCAGCAAAGGAGAGGAAATCTTACAACCAATGACAATAAGAACTTCCTGACAAAATTTATTGGTCAAGAGAATGAGCTCTGAACAGTGACAGACACAATTCAGTGAGATCTAAGCTTTTAACAAAACTTAACGAAAACATGAATTTTAAACAATGAGTGTTTGTGATCAGGAAAAGGTCAATCTTAGCTGAGCTCCATCTGAAAGTCTTAATCTGTTATTTCTGGTACTAAGCTGACTTGAACATTCTACTTGTATTATCAAAAAGCTTTGTACTGTATATTTGCAGGAGAAAGGTTGCTGGAATCCTTGCAAAATGCAGTTCCTGTTAATTGAGACTAAAAATAGGTCCTCATGTGTCTCATCACTATCACTTTAATTAAGCTAGCACTCCCACAAAGGAGTAGGATTTTGTTAAAACCAGTAAGTCACCTTCCTATTTACGTATCAGGCAACTCTTAGTAGAAACTCCAGTCTATTAAGCAAATTTATGAACTGGGTAAAAAACAATGATACTCTCAATTCTGACATTGCAGAAGTGTAGCACAGGGATCTCTTTCCTTACCTTGCTTAAACCCCTCATGGTTTTATATACATTTCAGACTTACAACCATATGATTCACTTAATGACAGTGTTATTCACTTAACTGTGGCGACTCTCTGACCATCATAAAAATGGTCATAAAATTGAATCTGATCATATGTGATTATGATGGCAACATTGTATAATCAAGCTTCTGTGTTTAATAGTGACTATAAGTTGAGGACTATCTGCATATGGCAGTGATGGTGAACCTATGGCACGCGTGCCACAGGTGGCACACGGAGCCATTTCTGAGGGCACATGAGGCACTGCCCTGTAAAAAAAATGACCCAACGGGCAAACCGGAGGTGAGTTCCGGTTTGCCCGTAGGAGCGTTTTTCGTTCTCCGGAGGCTTCAGGAGGCTTCCCAGAGGGTTTAAAACAGGCCAGCAGGCAAATCGGAGTCACTTTCAGTTTGCGTGTTGGGTTGTTTTTTACCCTCCAGAGGCTTCAGGACGCTCCCCGCTGTTTTTCACCCTCTGGAGGCTTTAGAGAAGCCTGCTGAACCCTTTGGAGGGCAAAAAAACAGCCCAATGGAAGGGGGGAGGACCAATTTTGAATCTGGGTTGTAAGTACCCCTATGCAGGCCTGTCAGAACTTTGAATGGTCCATTAAGCAACCTGTCATAAATTAAGGATTACCTATAGTATAGATTAGGAGCGTCAAACCTGATCAAATCTTGCGCCATACCATGATGTATTGGGATTGGTTTTACACTTGCAGGGCTGGGGTGGGTGTGGCCTGCACGGGCTGTATTCGGCCCACAGGCCACATTTTTGACATGCCTGGTATAGATGAACATAATATCATTATCAGAATGAATATTGAACATGATTTCAGGTTATTTAATGAAGTCAGTCAGATATCTGACAAAAAGCTTAAAAACCTCTCCGAAATGGTAATATAATCAGAGTAGTTTTCATGCTGTATAATTATATTGGTCTATTCCATCTAAGCTAAAGAAAAGAATGTCAACCTAAAACCCACCAATAGATCTAATATGCTGTTACCATAATTCTGTAATCAAATTATTGCTTTTTATCAGATAGGCAACACATATAATCCAAGCAACTGCTAGCAAAATAGTTTTGTAAAGGAATGTAAGCATGAATTTGTGTGTGAAGAGGGTACGAGGATCTTACCCAAGGTATTGGCCAGTCTGAGAATTTGGGGTGTGTGTGTTAAAACAAAAGGGATATTTCATTTTAGAGGAGAGCTACTTATATAGTTCTAAAAGGGTTCTATTCTACGGTGAGATACAATCTTATAAATTTGCTTGTCAATAAATGAGTGTTTTCTGGCTGGCCACCTCTATCATAGCCATTTTGTGAGTTTCCAAATTCCAAATGTGAAACCAGTATAAAAATGTTGAAGATCCACATAATACAACCAGTTCTGTATATTTAACATTAGCTTATAATGTACAATTGATTATGGTTAAAATGTTATCAACTTTATTCTTTTCTTTAACAATTTTCTAAACTATTTATGCAAACGTTAATCAGATTCTGATTTATTACAGACATGATTGGCTGTACAAAAACCATATTTGTCTTTGTGTACAGAATTTATTGAATAACTTGAGAGCTTTACAGACAAGCAAGATAAAAATATTGTAAATTAACAAGTCACCAATAGTAGTGTAAAAGCTGCAAACTACAATAACACTGTGTAATATAATCCTGAATAGTTGGAAGTGCACCAAAAATGTTTTAATAAGCCAAAGATAAACTCAATGTTATTCTTGATACAACTGTTCTCATTTTACTTTTTTTACTTTAAATCGGCTGCTTCTCTAAAATCTAACTATAGAAAGGATTGATTCAAAACTATTTTTTAGATGAAATACTCATATTCATATGCCCTTTATTGAAGATTATTTCTGATAAAAATGTACCAATTATTGTAAGTGAGCAGTTCGGGAAGAGATGTCTTGCCATTTAAGAGAAATATTTGATCACAAAGTGATTTAAAAAAATATCTTTCTGTGAAATACAGAGCAACAGTTCTAATACTAGAGCCAATATGTTATCTCAATAAAAGGTGCTATTGTCTAAAGCTATCTAAACACCATTGTCAAATGCACAATAGCTGCTCTGTTAGAGCTCATGTACCATTTCATCTCTGATTTGTTGAAATATCAGCTTTACTAGTTCAGTTTTCTTTTCAGAACCCAAGTTTTATAAAAGTGAAAAGGGATAGAAAACCTGAAGAAGAGATAATCATTATAGAGGAAATTTGGATTTCTATCTAAGCTGTTTTGTTTCAATCATATTAAAGAACCTGGGACTTTTCAAAGTGCAACATATTGTAAGAATACAATATATTTTGCTGTTGTGTTAATGGTGACATTGTGTGCTTGCAACAGATGGTATTATCAATACATCAAATAGAGAAAAAATATACCCAAAGAATTGGTTAGCAGATTGTTCAAAATATTCTACCACCCAGACAATGCAAATCAGCAGTATAATTCAACAATTTTAATACAGCAAAGTTCTAATTAGCTACAATCAAGTCCTTGCCAAGGCATAAGAGCTGCAATAGAGGAATTAGACACATTTTACTGCTGCAGGCAACATATCAAGTTCCCGTTGCAAACAGAGCAAACATTATGTCTCCACCTGCAGCTCAGAACTGATAACTCAGGAATACAATATGTTTCTAGACTTGCACTCTGAAAACAAAAACACTATAGTTCTGCTTTTCAAGAACCCACTGGACTTATTATCCTCACCAGAATCTAGGTCCTTTAATCACAAACAAGATAACGGAAGCAAGAGCATTGGATTCTCTTTTTATGTACAATATAAACCCTTATTGAAGAACAAGTTATTGGTTGCCCTTGCCTTTGCTATAAATCAGAAAATCTGAAGGGCAATATTACCTATACTACTATTGATATAGTCAGACTAAAAACCCCGAAGATTTAAAACCTGCAAATATCTTATAATTTAGACATGCATTATCTTGCTTTTAATCCTTATACAACATCCAGGATCAGTTTTGGAAGATGGAAGCCTTATAAATTGTTTAAATTAATAACACAACAAATAAGAGTTTCAATTTACATACATTATATTATAGTCTATATATACGTTTTTATTGCCATAACTTTAAAAGCAGGCTGCCCATTTATAACTGTACCTTACTAATTGATTTTCCAGAAGCGTGGAACAAGTTTGACCATTTCTCAGTGTTCAATTCAGGATGGAATACTTTTTAAAGCAATTAAACCAAAGACTGCAAATGTAACACAACCTGAAGCATTATTTGCTACAAATAAACCGTTTGGAAATATGATTGATTTCAACTATCTCAGAAAAACTAAAATCATTTACAAAAGGCATTTAAAAAGGAAATGAATTTGTGTAAAGGCTTTGTAATAAGAACAACTCATCTAACATAAAGACATAGTTCCAATTATAAACAGGATATTCAATCAAATTTAAAAGTACTGCTGTATCCTAAACTGCCATAAAAAAACATTATGTGCTTCATTTTAACCATTATACATAGACTGAATTATTTTGTACATGTAGATATTTCAACATACAGTGAAAACTACTTCTAACAATTGGAAGACAATTCTGTCATGAATAGCCAGACTGAGGATCTTCATCCTTGCTGAAATCTCACAACAAACATTGGATATAAGGGCCATTCTCTGGAAGACAAATGCTGATATTTCAAGTTATTACTGTGGTGCTCAACAACCTATTTATTTCCTCTGCTCATATAGTATGTAGGTGTTTCTCTTCCTATGTTGTTATTTGTATGGCCTCTCTCTAAAGGCCTTTCCATCTTGACTGTTTACATAGGTGTTTCTAATACTTTTCATATGTGCACTGCTATATTCTTACCAGCAGAAAAAGTGGTTCTTCGTCATGAGCTTGATGAAGCAAATGGTCAGTCACTCTATCCTTTATTAAGTCTGGTGACCAGAATTAGATTTTTAAAGATAACAATCAAAACATTCAAGGCATAAAGAATAAAGAATCAAATAATCAATATGATTAGTGTTTGTTTGTTTTTTACAAAAAACTGCCTGTAAAATAAACCCAAACGACCTGAAAATGTAATTAGGAAAGATATAAAAAACGTAGCCATGCATTTTTATAAAATGGGCAAAAGCATCAGTTCTTTCAATGTCCCCTTTGCCTTAAGGGGTTTTTCTGAATTCTCCTTCAAGAATGGCTGTTGGAAGTGGGTTAAAATGTACTAGAATTAGAATTATCCTAAAAAGAATGGCTCTTTGGTTTAATTGCTATTGATCCAAACAAGAGGGACCAGTTACTGGAGGGAAAAACCCTCTAATGAGGGCTGACAAATCTGATTGCCATTCACTGAAGATTTCCTCCTGGGAATTCGTTCCCTCCAATAAAAAAATATGAAAATACCCATTAAGAGGGCATGTGCCAATTTGGCAGAGCTAGTTTGAATAAGAGCACAATCCCACCCATCCACCCCGATAGTGCCAGATTTTAAAGATATTTTAGTGTGAGTGTGTGCTCTGTTCTCTTATTTTCTCAATTAAGCTGGACCAGAACCAGTCATCCTTTCTCCAAAAACCTGATAAAGTGAATTATTCTCTTCCTCATGATCTTCCTATTCAAGATTTTAGTAATATATTTCCTCCATCTTTCTAATTACTTAAATAAGACAAAAAAAGAAGAAGATTCAGTCAATGCTCAGGAATTTTCTATGAATCATTTTAGCCAGTTCAAAACCTCAACCAAATCATGGATTCAAATTGTGAATTGTCAGTACTTAAATATGGCAATGTATATTCTCATAACAATAAATAATTTTCAAACAATCATTAAATTGTTGACAGCTCTCCAAGAAATTATTGTGGATTTTATTTTTTTCTATTCTCAAATGAAAATGACAAAAAAAGTAAAATATTGAATTGTTCCCTTGTCTTCTAGTTCTGGATATAATCATTCATAATGCTCCTTTTGCATAATTAAGACATTTTTAATTTTGAAGTTGTAATCCTATCTGTGTTTTCCCGGATGTAATTTCATTCAATATCTCAGATCTAATTTCAGTGTAGATTTTATTTGGGAGACAAAATATAAATAAGTGATTTGCAAATTTCAGAATTCTTAAGACAAAAAGCTGAAGAAAATTTACATACCTAGCAGAAAATACTCTTCACTTCAGCTCCATGATCATCATATTTTGGGTCATAAACATATTGTAAGACCAAGAATCAATCTTGCAAGTGAGCTCAGAATACAATAATTTTGAAACTTTGACACAAACAAATCTCTAAGGCATTTCCAAGCTTGCTTAGCAAAATAAGCATTACTTGGGGGAAAATAACTGATGAAACTTTTTGCAGGAACTTCATTAATGATGTGCAAAATTGTTTCAGGTAAAATGATGTACAGTATTGTGAGTTGCATACAATATCTTTTAGCACTTTGATTCAAAGAATAAGGTATTAACATTAAATTTAATAGATACACCTTCATCTTGTGTGGCAACTGCCCAAGTGTATAAAGAGGGGAAAGGTAAGTGGAGATTTAGGTTCAATAAGATCTGTTTAGTATAGATTTTGTGCAAAGTTAATACTTTAATCAAAGTATACCATGCTTTGAAGCATCTTCACGGATGGGAGGTGGGGAAAATATCCCTTGGCACATTTATGTAACCCAAGTAAAAATACAGTTTCTTTGGAAATGGCCAGTGCAAACTGGCTACTCTATTAGCCTAGCCTATTAGCCTATTAGCCTAGTCTAGCGACAACTGTTATAATACATCAAGAATTGTTCTGGGCTGGTTTGCCTTGTTTGGTAAACTCGTAATAACATAGCTCTGTGCCCTTGCTTGGGATGTGCAGATGAACATGCAGCCATGGGGTTTGGTTGCAACCTAACCTGCAAAGTTCTCCCCATCTCTTATTTCTTAACATCGCTTCCTTGTTTTTAAATTTTCAATTTTATATACTTTTTAAAAAGGTTTTAATATTTTACTGTATACTGCCCAAAGTCCATCTGTGAAACAGATGGACTCAGGGCAGAGAGCTTGTCATTTAATATGACAAATATTAAATTCACTCTCAGGAATTTTCATATACAAAGCTGTGCAGTAAATGGAATTGAAGCAGGCAAACATGCTTTAAATCCACTGTCTGTACCTCTTACCGTGTTTCCCCAAAAATAAGACAGGGTCTTATTTTCTTTTGACCCCTAGAATATGGCCTTGGCGTTATTATCGGGGGGCTTATTATTTTGGGGGTGCAGGAGGCGGTGAGTGTGGGACTGGATTTCCTGTCGCCGCCTCCCCTCCCTGTTCTTCACGCCGCCCAAGCGACTGGCCTGCAGCTGCCGCTTGTGGAGCAGAACTCTGCAAGGCTTGTTGTCTTGCAGAGTCCTGCTCCACAAGACAGCAGCAGCGGTGGCAGCGCGACGAATCTCACAAAGACTCATTTCTGCAGGTGGGGCTGGGTGGGCTGCGTCCTACCTGACACTTGTAGCACCATCGCGTTCCTTG
>JANHFT010004954.1:0-12706 GCA_032467955.1 Pseudoxenodon macrops
GGCGGGGGGGCGGAGAGCGAACGGTTCCTCATGAGTGGCAGGAAAGAGTATCATCACTGATGCCAATGGGGAGGCCCGCACACACGCACACACTCACTCGCCCCCTCTGCAGTCCTGTTCCAAACGGCTGAAGGCCTGCTATTGGGCTGCAGCCCGGGGGTCTATATTGTTTGCTTTTATGATATTTATTAATATGGATTTTTTAAAGATTTGTTGTCTTTTATCTGATTGTTGTTTGCCACCCAGAGCTGCATTCAGTGAAATGAGCAGCTATACGGGTAGTCCTTGAATTATGACCTCAATTGAGCCCAAAATTTCTGCTGCTAAGAGAGACATTTGCTAAGTGAATTTTGCTCCCTTTTGCAACCTTTCTTGCCACAGTGATTGTTAAGTCAATCACTTAACAGTTGTTTGTTAGTAACACAACTGTTAAGTAAGTCTGGTTTCTCCATTGACTGTACTTGTTAGAAAGTCTCAAAAAGTGATAATGTGACTCCAGAACTCTGCACGTTTCCCAATTTTGATCATGTGAGCACAGGGATACTGCAATGGTTGTTAAGTGTGAAAAATGGTCATAGGTCACTTTCTTCAGTGCCATTACGACTTCAAACAGTCACTAAATGAACTGTTGTAACAGCTTGGCAACTGGATCACGACAGTTGCAGTGTCCCAGAGTCGTGCAATCATCTTTTGCGACTTTCTCAGAAGGACACCCCACCCCCCGAAAACCCACCTTTGCCTGAGCAAATAATAAGCCACTTAGAAGAGAGTGAAGAGCTGCACTGGCTGCTTACTTACTCTCTTATTAAGACAGACGGCGGGCCAGAGGCTGCATCCAAGCGTGCAGCAGCAGCATAAACAGCTACAGAGGAGCCATTTTACAGTGATGGGCAGATTCTTCCTTAAACAGGCATTCACATGACTGATGCTGGTCTTGAATTCTTCAGGGGCAACCTGCAAAAAAAAAAAAAAGGACCAGTGGTGAGTCCACGTTGGGAACTAAAACCTGTTCTATATCTAAACATACACATGTATCTCATGATTTGATGTCTATGGAAATCCTCAGTCATCCAGGTCGTGGTTGTCCCATAGGTGCTTCTTCAAAAAGCAACTGGACTTTCTGGTTTTTCTCTGAAGACATTTCGCTTCTCATCCAAGAAGCTTTGGGAACTGCTCATGACTTTTTTCCCCCCCATTAAGACTACGTATTAATAGTGTATTAATTTTAATTAATCTAATTTATTTTAAGCTTGAGTTATTTTTTGTCTTTGTCACCTGCCTACACAAATGACCTAAATGTTTTGTTCATATTGAATCTAATCTTTGGTGAACAAAAAGTGAACAATATCTATGTTGTTGACAGCCATAACTGAAATAGAATCTCCATGAATGGGAACAATAGGATAATAAAAAGAAAACAAGAGAATACTTTTGATATCCTTTTGGCGACAGTATGTTAATTCTTTTTCCCCACTATACTGCTCTATAGTCTATTGCAGATCCCTTCAATAGAAACCAAGGATCGTAAGAGTACAGCTATTAAAATCATACTGCAATCAACTCATCACATTTCTGCAAACCCCATGAATATGCCATAACCTTTAGCAGACTGTTGAAGTTTATGTCATAATAAACTGGTTAAGCTTTGAGGCATTTTTACAGGGTTTCTGATGGGGACGTTTAATTCTTCACTTATTTGATGGGTTTCAGTTTTTCCAGATTAGATGGCAGATGATATACAGACTACACACATTCAGCCACTCTTGACAATGGATATTTTTCATGAATCCCCTTCAGGATAGGAGGGAAAGACACAATCCCTGGTCACTCCATCCACCTCCAACTGGAGCAAAAAAAAAAGTAGAAGGTTGAGAATATTCGTATCTCAGGTTGCAGGCTTTGGCAAAAGGCTGCTCTCCAAGCTTGCTGCTTGGCTCCCAGACATTTCACTACCATACTAGGTAACATCTTCAGTGGGGTTTGGGGATGAAGTGTGTTGTTCATTTAAATAGGTCCTGGATGGTCGGTTGGTCTTCAACCAGTCACAAGACCTACTGACTGCCCAGGACCTGTATAAACGAACAAGACACTTCACCCCAAAAACGCTGCTGAAGATGTTACCTACTTTGGTAACAAAACATCCAGGAGCCAAGCAGAAAACTTGGAGAACAGCCCCCTGCCCAAAGTAAAATGGCCGGAACTACTTAAAAATTCCTCTCTATCTAATCTGTTTTCAAAAGGAAAAGCAGCAAATCACATGTTTTTATTTCAGGAAAACTTTTCTTGCACCTGAAACCTAGAAGTATCCAGACCCACTGGGCCATTAAAAAAAAAATCTGCTTCGTTCTACAGCATGTCAGAATGCAGCCGCGGAGAGGCCACACCATGGTCTATCCACATGAATAGCCATTTTGTGAACACTCTGCACAAACGTTTTATGCTGAAAGGGTTTCAGAAATGACAAAGGCTGCATTCCAAATTGGCAAAGGGAACTACAGCTATTCCGACAAGCAAAAACAATGCCATGGATTGGGTCCCCCTACCCCGGCAGCCTTTTTAAGCATCCTGTGATGCCGTAAATAATATGCTATTGTTCTTTTAAAAAAACCAACCAAGCCAGGTAAGACCCCTGAGTACCAGGAGAGCTGCAAGAAATCCATCTGCCCAAAGAGAAGAGCAGCCCTGCATTCTGAAGAGGAGCTCCTTTTTGCCAACCAGCCATAAAAGGGACGGAGGGCGGACGGAAGGGTCATAATGTTTTACAACAGCAGGCCAGAGAGGAAGTGATGGCCCGAAAGCCAGCAGGCCTGCTCTGCTTTCTTTGACCATGGTGATCACAGCCCTATCCATCACACCTTCTGCTGAATCATAATACCAAAGGGAGGTTTTATGACTTGCACTTCCCTGCATTGCTCACTAAAGTCTGTATTGTTTCAAGATCAGAGCAGGAAGCTGGTTTTTTTGCCCCTTAAGGATGACTAAACAGCACCAGGTGACAAAACTATGGAAGTCCCATTTAGCACCATATTGAAAGCTTAACATTTTTATCAATAAGAACACACACACACCCAAAAAAAACCCCCCAAAGTTGAGTTGTGTGAACAGGCAACTCTAAACTAGGAAGTCAATGCTAAAAGCTTACAGCGCTATTAAAATAATTAAATGAACAGAAAAGGGTTAGGGAGATTTGGAATGTGAGAATTCCCTAAAACTGAATATTGAAATGAGGTAATAACTAGGAATTTTTCTCTTGTTTTCAGCATTTTATTTTTCAAAGTCTGTGATATGCTTCAGTTGAAAAGAGCCACGCATTACTTTCCAAGAAAGAGTATGTCTTAAACTTCTTTTCACATCTTAGACTTATCACCACCACCTACAGTAACAGGAAAATAATAACCAGCATTCTGAAATGCAGAGACCAAAGCATGGTTAATACTGTAATTTGGGCGTCCACCTGAGAACAATTGACTTAATTCCAGTGGTGGGATTAAAAATATTTTACTACTGGTTCTGTGGGCATGGTGTGGCTTGGTGGGTGTGGCAGGAGAAGGATACTGCAGAATCCCCATTTCCTCCAGATTAGCTGGGACTTGGGAGGCAGAGAATAGATGGGGGTGGGGCCAGCCAAAGGAGGTATTTACTGGTTCTCCAAACTACTCAAAAATTTCCACTACAGGTTCTCCAGAACTGGTCAGAACCTGCTGAATCCCACCTCTGCTTAATTCAGTTGGATTCTCATTTGAGAGGAGGAAACACTTTTAGATAAGAAGATCTTAAGCTACTCATCCCAGAGCTGACTCTCTGAATTAGACCCACAGCTAGAGTCTCACAATCAGTTGAGGTCTTAACTGAAATGGGTTCTTTAAACAATGCTATAACATGTTCAGCCTAGCTGCCACCATTGAACTGTTTTTAATGTTACATCAAAATGCCTGGCTGGGAAGAGTGGTTGCCAAGCAGAACAGATGCTACTAAGAGAATACACAAATGCACAAACTTTGCTATCTCTGACCTATTTTTACAAGATTAAAAATAGAGAGAAACCTCACTCTACCGTCAGTCAGTTCATGCCACATTCTAATTTCTGGGCAGCTTTTGCCAGAGTTTGGAGGCAAAGTGTCGTTTTCTGAGTAATGGAGATGTTTTAGAGAGTACAGGTAGTCCTTGACTTGCAACAGTTTGTTTAGTGACCGTTCAAAATTACAACGGTACTGAAAAAAGTGACTCACAGCTGTTTCTCATGCTTGTAAATATCATTGCAGCAACCCCATGGTCATGTGATCAAAATTCAGACCCTTGATAACGAGCTCCTATTTATGACGTTTGCAGTGTTCCAGGGTGATATAGTCACCTTTTGCCACATTTGGACAAGCAAAGTCAATGGGGAAGCCAGGTTCATTTAACAACCTTGTTACCAATTTAACAACTGCAGTGATTCACTTAACAACGGTGGCAAGAAAGGTTGAAAATGGGGCAAACTCACTTAACCAATGTCTTGCATAGCAACAGAAAGTTTGGGCTTAATTGTGATCGTAAGTCGAGGACTGCCTGGGCAATATGGGGGAATCTTTATATATAGTCTTTGGGGATGATGTCACTGCCCATAAATAGCACGGAGCATGTCAATCAATGCTTCACTTGGCAGAAGGTAGCACACCCATCAAATACATTCCAGCCAACATTTCTAAAATACTCTTTCGAGATAAATTCAATCAATCTGGCAGAGTACCTCCCATCTTGATTGCCACATCAAATGAACACAATCTGGCCACCTCTATTAGAGATGCTGTCACAGACAATAGCTGTGAGTCTACACTGACGAGGGAGTGACCTGATAGCCAAATGAACACTAAAGAGTGTGTGTGTGTGAGAGAGAGAGGGAGAGAGAGGGAGACAGAGAGAGGGAGACAGAGATACTGAAGTAAGCAATTCACATCCTAGGCTACCCAACTATTTAATATTTTTAAGGAGACTTGAACTAAACCCTGATAAGAGTAGACCTAAACTCCCCTTCTTGTTCATGGGAAAACTCTCAAATTGAAGAAAGGAAAACTCGTATGTTTGGAGGGGGGGAAGAGAAACAGATCCTGAGTCTAACAGAATGAATGGCAGATCTGCATGAAAGCTGCTCTTGAATATATATTTTTGAATCCACAGAAATCAGTGGCCGTATGGTAGATTACATGTTTGTGGTCACTATGGATCCTCTCAAGAGCATTCCTTAATAAATGCAACAAGGTGACAAGAAAGTCAGGTTTAGGATCAAGGTAATTCCAACTTACCTTCCCTGTCAGAACAGAGGGAAATTCTGTGTCAAACCTGTTGCTCAAGCCAAACCTTGAAAAAACAAAGAACAAAAAGTATTTCCACCGAACCTATAAAATGTTTACAACTTTTGTTATACCTATTCTGCATTTGAGATTACAATTTGTTATGGCTTTATACTTCAAATACTTTTTATATAGCAAGGAGTAATCAAAGCAAGAAACATGTACGTCTCTTGTTATTAGCAAGTTGTTTTAAAAATTACCAAGATAGGAAGGTGTTTCTCCTTCCTAATGTCTGTCTAAATAAATTCCATCAAATTAATCAGGTCTCAACAGATCTTTGTAGGAATTCAGATAAAGTTTATACATTATGACATAAAGTATTCATCAAGAACATTTTAATACACATTTAATCTTCTGACTTTTCTTCCACAAGTTAGTAAGAGTGATGGAAATTGTAGTGTTTTAACAGGGGAAACAAGAATCCTTCCAGGATAGGATCCCAAAGCAATATCATCTTGACTTTGCAAGCTTTGAGCTAAGGTTAAAGAACCATACAGATGACACATATTATACACCCACAGATTCATTTTTCACTTAGAGAAAAGACTGAAAGACCTGCTGTAGATATTTTGGAGGTATACATTACATGACACAAAATGTAATCTCTACAGCTTAATACTTTGCAAGGAATATAAAATAATATACAAACCTAAAGTCACAATACAAATGTATCTTGGCTTCACAATGAAAAGAGACTAAGCAATACAGTAATTTGCAGCACTGTCTATTAACCCTGGGAGGACCTCAGAAGCAGGATGATGAGTGTCGTGTACGGTAGCATTATAAAATACAAAACGGAGGAGGACATGCTTTATTGATTCAACCTCCTGAAGCTGCAAAGACAAAGCCATATACAAATATGAGCTACAAATATTCTCCTTTATTGGTACAAAGTCAGAAACAATACAGATTTTTTCCCCTAAAGTTCCCAATCAGAAGCAAAGAGGTCAAAGAATAATAATCTTGCCAACATGAAGGACCTTCCATAAATGGAAACTGATAAATAAACTGATAAAGCTTCAGAAAACAATGTGTTCCACTAATATTAGAAAAATCTGGAAGCGAGGACATATTTAATATGCCCTTTATCCTGTATTATTATGGACTTTGGCACTATGCAGCCCTAAAACTAGCTATAACAGGTAGTCCTCGACTTATGGCCCCCAATTGAACCCAACATTTCTGTTGCTAAATAAGACAGTTGTTTTGCCCTATTTTAAACCTTTTTTTGCCATAGTGGTTGAATTAATCACTGCAGTTGTTAAATGAATTGTGTGGTCATAAAGTGAATCTGGCTGTCCCCATTGACTTTACTTGTCAGAAGCTGGTTGGGAAGGTTACAGATGTTGATCTCATGACCCTTAGGACAATGCAGCTATCATAAACGCATGCCAGTTGTGCCAAGTGCCTGAATTTTGGTCACGTGACTGTGGATATGCTGCGACTTTGTAAGTGTAAAAAACGATCATAAGCCACTTTTTTGTGCTATTGCAACTTTGAACAGTCACTGAATGAATGATTGTATATTGAGGACTTTCTGTAGAGGGAAATCCTTATTTCAGTGCCTAGCTTCTAAAAGATATCTCCCAAACGACCAATAAGAACTTTTCAGATTAATGGCAGCCTAATCTAAACATGGTAAAATTCAACCTCAAGCAACAATATTGAAAACAAGCTCCTAACTGAATACATCTTTCAAGTTAAATATATTTTAATTTTCTCCGTAATAAATTATTATATTAGCCTTGGTCTTGTTTGGTGCATAGCATTAAATTCTCAAAGTTTTTGTTGGAGCTTCAGCAGAAACAAAGAAGCCACATTTAAAATGTTTCCAACTTTCTACACCATTTCTTTCTTTCTTTCAACTCAATGGTAGAAATGTAGAAATTGGAAAAGGAGAGGGAATATTTTTTAAACAGGTTGGTATCATTTTAGCCTTGCTACACTGCTCTGCCATATGAGAGCCTGCAATAGGAATGCTTAACTTTTATCAGACTTGCCAAGATTATGACAAACATTGCATTACATTATATTGTAATTACATTATTGACAGCATACACATTAAACTAATAGCCACCCTTTTTGTAGTATTTTTAAACAAATTTGGCACATACAATATAAATTAATTGTTGCTTCTTTAATATATGTTAATATTTAGTGACAATTCGAGAAACTATCATTAAAAGTGAATGACTGGAAAGTGAATGTTTTAGCACTGAAGCATCACAACAGAAAGATCTGTTTTAAGTAGATTTCTTTCCGTTTTACTCAACAAGTTCAAGTTACGGGAATGGAAATTTTTACACAATCAATTCGGTAGGGAAATAGTCTATTTTTGTACCATAGTCTCTGGAGACAGCCTTGAAAACCAGCTTCAATGTCAAGTTTCCTTGACAAGTAAAACCCATAAATTCCAAATGAGTGGGCTACCACACCATCAAAATACACTTAAAAGGATGCAAATGTAGTCTTGGAAACACATCCTATAAATAAGCCTGTGAAAACCTTATAATGTTTATTTAGGATTTCCATTAAACAAGGCATTTAGATACAGTACTTATTGTCCAATATTCTCATAGCTTATTGTGTATAATGTGTGTTCTATAAACAAAATTGAAGTGCTGCTTCAGCAATTAAAAACTTACTATAATTTATTGTCTATACAATAGTAATTTATTTGGCAATAACACTTTAACTGTTTTCTCATTCCAAAACCCCCATTTTTAAAAGAAAAACTAGTAGTTGATTGTAAAATCTTAAATGATTTGAGGCCTGTTTTCACTCAGTCTACCATCCCAGGTTTTCTGATGACACAAACTAACATTTATAGCAATAGCAATAGCACTTGGTCATATATACCACTTCATAGTGCTTTGCAGCTCTCGCTAAGCATATTGCCCCCAACAAAGTGGGTTCTCATTTTACCTACTTCATTTTACCAATCAAGGCTGAATCAACCTTGAGCTGGTCAGGACTAAACTCCTGGCAGTGGGCAGAGTTAGCCTGCAATGCTGCATTCTAACCACTGCGCCACCTAAAATGTTAAAATATATAATAAATGGAAATAATCATTGACTGAACTTCCCCAAAAAAATCTCATTACAACT
The DNA here is from genome assembly GCA_032467955.1 of Pseudoxenodon macrops. Taxonomy (NCBI): domain Eukaryota; kingdom Metazoa; phylum Chordata; class Lepidosauria; order Squamata; family Pseudoxenodontidae; genus Pseudoxenodon; species Pseudoxenodon macrops. The sequence continues at coordinate 8,438 of JANHFT010004954.1, forward strand.
GGGGGTCTCTTCATTGAAGGTCCACAGAAAACATGTGCAATCCAAGGACACAGAGAATGCCTGCTGAAGGGTCCACCAACTGGGAGGGGTATGACCGACTCCATCCCAAAACAGGCATTCTCCATTGGGGTTACCCACATCTAGAAAAGCGCCTGGAAGCAGAGGCAGTTCCCATCTCCTGCCCACTGGGACTTGAGCACTGTTGACTTCCACTGCCAGAAATATTATATTACCGGTAGTTTTAATTTTGGAAGTAAGTATGTATATACTCTCTGCTATTAGGTATTATTGTAGTTTACTGTTCATTGCATCAGGTGAGATTGTTGTTTTTGTACCCCAGCTTGTGTTACCTTAATTGAAGCAGATAATAAGTTCATACATAAATTAAAAATAAGAGCTAATCGGTAACCATGTTAAAGACTCTATTAAGGATTGAACTGAAGATAGAGCTTTGAAAGAAAAAGTAATCACGTTCTTTATACCTGGAGAAACAGCCAATGCCAAAAAGTAAGAGCCGGAATTTGAAAACCAGGGTTAACTGATTCGGTGCTGATTGGAAATGAGTATCATTCTCCATCTGGATCATATACAACCAGAAGGTACCAACCAACCAACTAAACAAACAAACAAGTAGAAGATACCAGGGTTTCAAGCAAAAGAAAAATTCAAATTCAAATAGAGTCAGTTTGGTCTAGACTCTAGACGATAAGGTTAGAAACCAGGAGACCATGAGTTCTAGTCCCACCTTAGGCATGAAAGCCAGCTGGATGACATTGGGCCAGTCTGTCTCTCTCAGCACAACTCATCTCACAGAGTTATTGTGGAGAAAATAGGAGGAAGGAGTATTAGATATGCTTGGCACTTTAAGTTGCTTATAATAATAATAAAGGCAGGATATAAATGAAGCATTTGTACAGTTATGCAGTCATCTTGATGCAACCTTTCGTATCCCATCAAAAAAAAACCCTCTCAATTTGCTTCTAAAAAACCTTTACAAATCCTGCATTTTAATCCAATGCCTTAGCAGCACACATTGAACAATTTACTTTACCCAACTTGCCATATCCTGATGCAATGAACTAAAATCACCATCACCTTCAGCCATCATGTTTATAAAACATGCTGGCTAGGAGTCAATACATCTGGAGGCCATAACAGGAATTTAAAAGAGGGGAGAGGGTGCTCTCAAAAATTATACTTGATATTCTTATCATAAGAAGCATAAACTTCAAAATCATCTAAGAATTAAAAGACACTTTGCTTTGTTGCTTTGATAACTCATGCCAGAATTAACAATATGTACAATTCTAATGAGACTTACAGAACACAGATTGAAACAATGTGGGGTTGTCTTTCTCCCCATTCTATTTTGCTTAACAACAGAATTGAGGAAAGTTGTACAAAACATTATTTTTAACAGAGCCTTTCCTATCTAGCTGTACAATTCATTGTTTAACTACATTATTTCCTGCTAAATATGAAATTATATTGTTAATTGTATGCTAGAGTCTATTACACTAGTAGAATCTGTTCATATGATGCTAAGGATAACATTAGCTTTAGCCAAATTCACTTGGTGAATTATTTGAAAAAAAGGAGACTATAAAGTTATTAGAAATGTAAATGAACCCCAAAATGATAAAGCTATGCTCTCTGGTTTAATTTATACCCTTACAGAAGGAGGGCAGTAGAAGAGAAAACGTTCCTCAATATATCTTGGCATACAGATTTTATTAGTAGTTTTATTAATACATAAGCAATTTAAATATGGTTCAAATATTCTGCTCACATCTATATCACATTGTCCTTTTTACCACAAAGTTGTTTTATGCAATATGAAGATATAAATAAAGGTACATGCGTTCTAATTAGTCTTTTCATTACTACTCAAGCTGTGATCCAGAACTGGGTTGTGGGGAGATGAAACTACAGACTCCAAACAGTTATGGCCAAACATCAAGGATTGGTGACACCTAGAAATGCTGGCAAAGATTTCACAGCAGTATAAATGCAGTGTTCCAATCAAGTGGGGGATACAGAGTGATCTATTCAGAGGGCTCAAGAACTGAAAGTATAGTATAATATGGGGAGAACACTGACAAAAATGAGGACATTACAGATAAAATATAGAATATATTGTACCCCATAGAAAGGGAGGTAAGAAATGGAAATCATAAATTCAGAGGCAAGGGATTCTGGGTAAGTTTAAGTACACAGAAAGTTCACTCTCTACATAAATAGTTCTTTTTAAAAAAAAGAGGGGTCAATGACCAGTGAAGAACTATGAAATCAAGATACTATTTCCTTTCATCTCTTAATATAAATGCAATTTAAGAACAAAAATTAAAATGCTTAATAAAGATGTACAAAGCAAATAGATCTTAATAAGAGAAAGCAAATGTCCTCTTAAAAAGAATGGGCTCAGCAACAGAACATTATAAAAAAAGAAATATCAAGTGAGCAGAATTCAAAACATCCTATTTGATACATGTAATAAGCAGAGCATTCCAATCAATGTATTCCCAATTATTTCCAAGACAATAATCTTTGAATGGATAATGAAATAAATATAAAATGACAAATCATGATGCCTAGGGAGTTTTAAATTTAAACAAAGCTGTTAACATTTAATAAAAAAATGTTTTTAAATTATGAGAAAAATGTAAATGCATATAACAAAAGGACAGTTCTCTTACATTATTAAATTATTCATTTTACAGAAAGCAGGGCAAGATGTAAAAATAGACACTGTAACAAACAATTGCATTTAACACACATTCTATGATTACATTTGAAAAGCAAATGGGTTTCCTCTCATAATTAAAAGCGAACATAAACAATCTATCAATGTTTTTCAAATCGCCACTTTAGGATCACTTTCTATCATATCCCAGATTCAGAGTTTGGGTAGCGTTCACAACTTTTGAATTGTAACTCTGCTAAGTTATCACCCAAGCCTTTGCAATGTCACACTCTCCTTTATTCATTCGTTTTATTTGTATTGTGACTTTATTTATTTTTTTACAAATAATTCAAGGCAGCAAACACATCTTCCTGCTCCGATGTTGCTCTTTTATAGATACCCTCATCTGCTTCTGGTTTTATTTTTGTTCAATACAATATTAAAATGTGTCCTCCTTGTCTGCAGTGCAGCATCACCCTCAAGCCCAAATGTTTGAGGCAATGGAGGGGGGGGTGCACAGCTCTGCAAATACTGGAGAAGAGTTTGGGGCTGCCTGTCTGTAGGCCCCATGGGCCCCCCAGGGCTTTACAGAGGGAATCAATGGAGGTGCCTCTCCCCATCCTATCACAGACACCCCAAAGGGAGAAAGTGCCCTAAGTGAGAGAAGGGGCTACCCTAAGGAAGGCTCTGGGGTCCTTGCATCACAGGGTCTCCGCTGGGCTTCTTCCCATAGGTGCTCTGTGGTCCTCAACTTACGACCACAATTAAGTCCCAAATTTCTGTTGCTGATTGAGACATTTGTCAAGTGAATTGTGCCCCATTTTACCTGCTTTGGTCACAGTTGTTAAGTGAATCACTGTGCTTGTTAAGTTAGTCACATGGTTGTTAAGTGAATCTGGCTTCCCCATTGCTTGCCAGGTCACAAAAAGGGACACTGCAACCGTCCTAAATATGAGTCCATTGCTAAGCGGCTTCATTTTGATCATGAGGAAAAAGGTGTGAAAAAAGGTCGTAAGTCCCCCTTTTTTGGTGATGTTGTAACTTCGGTCACTAAACGAACGATTGCGATTCGAGGCTACCTGTAGTTGTATTGCATGTTATGGTTTAGAGGTGACTCTGAATTTTATTATTATTTTTAGGATGGCTTTCTACATTGGTTGGGGTTGGTTTTCAAAAAAAAAATGCTTCTCTTGCTCTTCTTTGCTCTTTTTATATTTTAATAGTCTGAAATCGTCCAAAGAGTCAGAAATGTATGAGAGAGGCGGTTGTATCCATAAGAACAATAAATAAACAAATAAAAAAGAATACATAAATTAAAATACAAACTAAAATAAATAAAAAGCTGGCTCACTGCCTGGCAGGCTGACTCCATCCCGGAGGGTCCTTGGAAGACCTAAGGAACAGCCGCTCAGTGAAAGAGAGGCGCTCTGCACACGCTCAGGAACCCTCACCCCTAAAAAAGGGGGGGATGTCGCGGGTTCCTCCACACATCTGCCCCTCCTCGGGAGACGCCTCTGAGGGTCCCGGCGCTCTGCACATGCCCAAGGGACCCTCCCCCTTCTCACCCAACGACACTCTCCTCCCCA
>JANHFT010004954.1:26259-37793 GCA_032467955.1 Pseudoxenodon macrops
CCTCCAAGGTCCCTTCCCACTCTGTTATTCTATTCTATTCTATTCTATTCTATTCTATTCTATTCTATTCTATTCTAGATGGCCTCTAAGATCATCTCTATGATTCTGAGGAGGGATAATAACCAAATAGAAGCAGAGGTGAAGAGAAAAAGACCGTAAAGCAAATAAAAGAAGAAACTAGAGAATATCACAGAGACAAATACTGCAAAAATCTCAGTTAAGTGATTTGTGTAATGCTTGTTTCAGGAAGGAAGGGTCATTGCTTTATTCAGTGCCACTTTAAGGAACCTACCAAGGGGGTGAAAAATACTGAGCTTCTGTAAATCAGCAAAAGAAAGGATTTCTTGGCAAAGCACATCCTCTCAAAACAAGGTTAATTAATCTTCAACCCCAGTTATTAACCAGAAACTCAAAATAACTGTTAAGGTAGCACCAGCAGTGTGTGTGTGTGTCAGTAAATATTGCAAGATGGAAGCAGACCAAGAAAAAAAAGCCTCCGTGTGTTCCAAAAATCTATTAATTTCCAACAGAAGCCATTTGTTTTTCTCGTTCCCCCCGCACAAAAAGCCACTGTGAAAAGGATGTTGTTACCTGTTCCAAATCCTTTATATCCGCATCTCTCACAAGTGCAATAGGAATGGTGAGATTCTGGGTTTTGTTCCCTCCCGGAGAACGCTAGAAAAATGGAAATAAGTTTGTTGTCTGTTTACCTGAGCCAAGACTTGATTAAATCACAGATATTTCTCAAGAAAACGCCTCCCGATTCCTCCCATCTGTCTTTTAACACACACACACACACACACACCATGCTATTATGCAGAACTGGGGTGTCAAACTCAAGGCCCGGGGCACAGATGGGGCCCGCAGGGTGCTTAGATCTGACCCACGGGGCCACTCTGGAAAGCAAAGGACCAGCCTGGGGTGCCTCTGCCAGTGAAAACGGAGCTTGAGAGGACCGTGTGAAGCTCTTCCGAGCTCCGTTTTGGCTGGCAGAGGTTTGCAAGAGGCTGTCGCAGCCGAAAACGGAGCTCAGGAGGCTGTTTTCGCTGGCAGACTGTTTGAACCACCACAGGTGCCCCCAACATGAATGACATTGAGCTGGCCATACCCTCCCTGGCCACCCCAACCCTCCCCCCTGCCGCCCCCAAGGTCAAACAAAACCCTGATGCGGCCCTCAATGAAATTGAGTTTGACACCCCTGATGTAGACATTTTTTGCTTTTCATATATCTCCCTTTCGCATGCAGTTTGGCCTTCATCCTTGGCCTTCACTAGCTCTGGAAAAGACATCACGTGGCTGAAGTTAAACCTATCTGGGTAAATGGAAAACTAAACTCCTAAACAAATGGTTTACCTGAGCAGTACCTGCAATTATTGATTTTTAATATGCAGAGATTCAAGGGATCCCTATTAGCTGAAAATCCAGGAACGATAATTTAATTTAATAAAAAAATATAATTTGTCTGATTTGTTTAAATAATTTATCTCGTTTGTTTAAACAGCGTACTGTTTAAAAGATATATGTAGGGTACTAAACAGGGACGCGTTGGCTCAGGGGCTAAGACGCTGAGCTTGTCGATCAGAAAGGTTGGCAGTTTGGTGGTTCGAATCCCTAGCGCTGCATAACGGAGTGAGCTCCCGTTACTTGTCCCAGCTTCTGCCAACCTAGCAGGTCGAAAGCACGTTTAAAAAAAAATTAAAGTAGAAAAATAGGGACCGCCTTTGGTGGGATGGTAACAGCGTTCCATGCGCCTTCGGTGTTTAGTCATGCCAGCCACATGACCATGGAGATGTCTTCGGACAGCGCTGGCTTTTCGGCTTTGAAACGGAGATGAGCACCACCACCCAGATTCAGGAGGAATGACTAGCCCATATGTACGAGGGGAACCTTTACTATAGGATATTACAGATTCAGGGACAAGGGCCATCCTAATAAAATAATCTTTACATGTTGATCCAAATCACAAAGATCTGCTAAATAACAATTGGAAAATGGACAATTCATTTCCCATGCACCAAAAGACTGACAGAAAGCAATCCATTGGTCAAAAAACTGGACCTTACTATGGAAGTTTCGCTGGCTATCAGCAACAATTTAGCACCGAGCCGCTGAGCAATCTCTGCCTTTTCTAGAAAAGTACAATTTCCCCTCTTCACAACGATTGCTTTGTTCTTGATGTCTTGGGTAACGTCGGATGGGCTGCAGAGCAATTTAGGGGTCAAAAACTCCAGCCTTGCATAGTCCTAAAAGATCATAAAAATAAAGTCATTTAAACAACGAAACCAAAAAAATTAAAGAGCAAACATGCGAGAGACCTTCTACAATGTCGCGGTTTATATTTGCTAGAAAGCAGGAAATCGCAAAACGTGCTTTTGGCGCGCACCACGCATGCACGGCCAGCAAACCGGTGGCAATCCTCGGAGGATTTCACCGCTGCTTTAAACCCCTACATGGCTTGAGATCAGCCTATGTGAAACCTCTCCTCTATTACAGTCGCCCAAACCACAAGGATAGGCAGACAGGTCCCATCAATTAGGGATGTACCTTGTCAGTGGTGGCCCCTTCTTTATTCTTCTTCCCCTCAAGGTATGGTTGGACCCTTCGAGGTATGGTTGGACCCTACCCTGTTGTTTTGCCTGAAAGGCCCTGAAAACGTGGTTTTTATCAGGGACCTGGGGCCACGAATACAGACATTGATGATCAAATGGCTGATTTGATTGTGTAGCTGCTGCCATGGAGGATGGGAAGTGTTTTTTAAAATGTTTTTTTTATTATACCGTAGTTTCTTTTTTAATTATAAAACTGCCCAGAATCATCAATGTGTGAGTTGGGCAGCTACATAAATCTGCTGAATAAAATAAACAAATAAATAATGTGGAAATCCCACCATCGTGGCTTATGCATGGACCCAGTCACAATGGGTTAAAGAAAAATAAAGATAGCTTAGTGAAACTTGGGCTAAAGAAAAATAAAGATAGTGTGAAACTTGTCAAAGGTCCCCAAACTGAAATTCATTCAGTTCTTAACAACCTATAAATACTTACAATGCTTGATAAGCTGTCAGGAAGGGAAGTCCAAGTGGAATTGTAATAGATGCAATAATCTTTTGTTAAATGGGGACTGTCAATTTGAACTGCATGCAGAACTCCTCCTTGGGCACTTATCTATTATTAGAAAAAGAAAAAAACAGATTGTTTTAAAAATTGTGGTTTTTTTTTGTTAGATACTAACAAGAATCACACAAGGCCATATCTGACGAGTTTTAAAAATTGAATATTGTTTAAAGTTTGAGCTAAGAAAGCTGACTTTAATAAGACCACCCCAGTTTCAAAACTGATTTACGCAATGAACTCAATTATTCATTTGATTCAACTTTCTTTTTAAATCCCAGTTCCACAGAAGTCGTTCTTCGTTAAGCCAACCAAAACTTTGCAACAGTTTTTTTAAGCTTTTGAGTTTCTCAAACCCTTTCTCATCCAAAATTAAAACTGCCAAGAAAAAAAATATATCTTTCAATCAGTTCTTCAAACATTTTCATTCTAAGAATTCAGCAAGATTGTAAATTGAACTGCCGGACATTTTCACATGATGTGGTTCCCCCTCTAACTAATTTTAGATTAAGCAAAAACATTGTGTAGATGGTAGAGGATTCCATTTAACTTTTAAGCGGATCATTCTTCATCTAGAAGAATTTAGAAGGAACTGATTCTGACATTTTGTTTGCTGTTTGGTAAACAGTGGTGTTTACAGCACAAATAATGTAATGTCTGTTTTTTTTGTTCATCCATTCCTGTTGTTCACAGCCTTGAAAATATGTCATCAAAAAACCTTCTTCAGATGTTAGATGCTGATTGGTTGAGTCATCAGAATCCAGAGAGTGACTCAGATTGTGGCTCAGGAGGGATTTAACCACATGCCATCCTGTTTTTTTCTGTCGATCCTTGAAGCGGAGTTTGACTTATGATGATCTCATGGATTCAGTCCCAAAAATGGTTTGCGTCTGTTTTCTGGATTTCAAGGCCGTAGCTCTGATATCTTACTCTAACTTATTAACCCGAGCATTTTAGTTTCTGAGTAGGTTAGACCGAAACTGTAACCTATTAAGATGCGATTCTTATACATTATTTTAAACATTATGTTAAGGGAAAAGATATTCCAAGCGATTCACAAAAACCTAAAATGAACTTCCCTATGAAATGATGGCTGGGAGTTTTGTTTATGCAGTTTGCAACACTCCGTGTCCTAAACTCTCTTTTTCTCCTGGCATCAAAACTGACGGATGAAACACTGTGTGAATGTTGTTGTCCTGTCCTGATTGTGTGTTGTTTAAGGACTAGACACTTACTCATGGCCACGGTATTGGGTAATCAGTTATTAATCCGCTAGAAAAAGTGTTTTGGGAAAATTTGTGTGTCTCGATTTTGTTTTTAAAAAAAACAAAAAACAGGAACTGCAAAGATTTGGTGTGTTGTGAATAGAAACCGAAAACATTTAGATGTGTGTGACAATTATTAAGTTTCATGCTACTTACACAAAATATCACCAATCTATGCTCTAGCTACAACTGCATTTGTTCTAAGTCATTTATTTATGTTATTTGCATCCCAGATTTATTATTTTTACAAATAACTCAAGGCGGCAAAAACATATTCAACAAACCTTCCTCCTCTACCTATTTTCTCCATAACAACCACCCTGTGAGGTGAGCTGAGCTGAGAGTGAGTGACTAGTCCAAACTCACCCAGCTGGCTTTCGTGCTTAAGATAGGACTAGAACTCACAGTCTCCTGGTGTCTTAATAACTAGATCAAACTACTCCATTAAGCCAGGCATTCGGGAGACTAAAATACCCACCAACAAAGTGATACATCCGCAGAGTCCGATCGGTTTCAAAGGCAGACTTATTAAGAGACAGACCACAACGGCAGAAACGCCACCAGTTGTCACCAAGAGCTCACAGCTCAAGTCACTCAAACAAAGCTACAGCCCACATTAGACAATCTATGTTACCATTTCTCGGGCACCCACAACTATATACAGAAAATCCTTGAACCTGAAGCAAACGTTTTCGTTTCCTACCTTGTTTCCCCGAAAATAAGACATCCTCTGATAATAAGCCCAAGTGGACTTTTGAGCGCATCCCCTGAAAATCCCCTGAAAATAAGCCACACACACACACGCACACACACACATGAAAATAAGCCCACTCAAATAATTAAGTGCATGCACAGCCGGTCCCCGCCATTTCCTCTGGTTAGGGAGACAGAGCTGGAAATCAGGTAAGACGGCAAGCAGAGCCCCGCCTTGCTCCACACGTCCCAAAATAATAAGACTTCCCCAAAAATAAGGCTAAGCGCTTATTTCGGGGTTCAGAAAAATATAAGACAGGGTCTTATTTTCGGGGAAACACGGTAGTATGATTTATGTTGATTGATTACTTAGTATCCTATGGCTATCACTAAGTGTTGTGTCTTATGATTTATGATGAATGTATTTTTATGATTATCATGATTTATCGTTTATAGCTTTTATGTACACTGAGAACCTAGGCACCGAAGACAAATTCCTCGTGTGTCCAATCACACTTGGCCAGGAAAGAAATTCTATTCTATTGTATTCTATTTTCATAAGCCACAGGGGAACAACAGGAACAAGTTCTCCCACCTGGAGAACCTGCAGCAATGCCAGAGGTCTATTTTGCCCCCACATCTACACCAACAGCACTATCACAGGCTCCAACAACTGCACACCCAAGATTTAGGGACGCCTTCACACGGTCTGCTTCTCAGATGACACAGGTAATCCTCAGGTTAGGACCATAATTGAGCCCCAAATTGATGCTGCTAAGTGAAATATTTGTTCAGCAGGTTTGTCTCATTTTACGACTGTCCTTGTCACCGTTGTTAAGTGAATTGCTACAGTTGTGAAATGAGTAAACCCGGTTGTCATTAAGTGAATCTGGTTTTCCCAGATTCTGACTTTGCTTGTCAGAAGGTCGCAAAAGCCGATCATGTTACCCCAGGATATTGCAACCACCGTAAGCGGTGGTCAAGCATCCCCTTTATGATGGTTTGTTGAATAAACCACAGCTTTTTAGCAACACACACAGCCCAAGCAAAGCAAACCATATTCCTGCTTAGCAGAATGCATGAAGGAAACCAATGCTATGTCAAAATGTACATTCTTCCTCTCCCCAAAAAGAAGAGAGGGAGACACACTTAGAGAAGAGTAGTGGAAGGTTCCTGGATATGGAATCGGTCCTCCTTCTCTGAAAAACACTTTTTTTTAGTTTAGAAAAACAAACCCAGTCTAAGGCTTTGACAGAGGTCCATAACATGGCCTTAAGATATTTGCCTTGCTCTTCTGTATATTAAGACTGGGATGAATTGTCAAAGCAATTTTTTGGCAGCCAGGTTGAAGAAAGCCATGTCTCTAGCTTTTGAACCTTATTCCCACAATCAGGAAGGCTTTGGAAAGAACATCCTACCTATTCATGAGGGATGGACAAGTGGGTTTGAGCAATGGTTAACAAGCATAACATCCACAGATGAAGATGGTAGAGCTTAGAACCCTAGGAGGAAGGAAAGGACATGCTCTAGTTGTGAGCCCACTTGTTGTGGCTGATGGCAGAGCCTGAAGGGAAGGCTTCTGGCCCAGGTAGTAGGTTAGTTGCTAAGAGCTTCACTAGAATTAGCTGTGAGGCTAAAGCATGACTACTAACCCCTTGGATTTCATATGGTGAAACAGGACCACACTGTGCATTTATTTCGGTCCGTATGGAGGACATTTTCCAGAAATGACTGGAGAAGCAACTGTCTCTCTCTGGTCTTGTAATATTCTTATTCAAAGCATTTCTCTGCCTGCTGCAACACAAAAGGTGGGCCTCCAGATGTACAAGGAAATACATTCTTATTTGGTTAGGCCTCCCATCTAGTGCCTTTCAAAGATGTGGCCCACCAGCCACCAATAGGAGTTATAACTTTACAGTGTGCTAAACCCAGGTTAACAAAACAAAACTGCACTCTTAGCATCATATGGGCACAGCCAAAGAAACCAATCTTTATCTTCAAGGAAACTATTCAAACGAGATGCTAACAGAAAGGTTGAGTTCCCCAAATGCTACCACAAGCTATCCCACCTTATTTTAGATTAGCCGAGCATTGTGTGAATCCAGATGTTCTTCTGCAGCCTATTCTGGATGCAATTCTCAGAACCATAAAACCCATACTAGCTGGGAATTCTGGGATTTGCAGTCTGAAGGGGGCCAGAGAAAGCCAAGTCAAGAAAGTTATATATATGTAAGTTGTGAACTAGATATCGCTGTCTGTCTATTCACCCATGTACAGTATCTATGACACTATCAATAGACTAAACATATTAGGGATTTCTCGAAGCCATCTTTTGGTAATTTAATTCAAACCAGGGTTTTACTCCTTATCTGCAGATCTTGCCATCTTAACCTACTTGATTTATATGAGAAACTGGAGTGCTACTGTTAAAAAAAATACTTAAGTAAGTATTTTCCCCCTACATTCAGGAGCTCTCAAGAAATATGTTTAAATATTCATTTATAAAGGGTTAGTTAGAAACTAATTTGCCTTAAAAATTGTCAGTTTTTCTTCATAATCCTGACATAGTTTATTGCTTTATAACAGTGTATCTCAAACTTAGCAAGGTGGAAAAGTTCTAGAATTGTCCAGCCCCACAAATTCACACATCTAAAAGTTGCCAAACCTCTGATTTACAGCAAGATGCTGTACATTGGAAGTTTTGCGGATCATTTTTAACACAAATTGAAAACTAGAGATGAGAGACAAGACCATGTTAGACACAGGTAATAAAACAGTCTTTGCTAACCCTTCCCCCCCACAATTCAAATTCCTTCAAATGTCTCTAGAATACTACAGTCAATTCCTCCCTCGGCTGTGAATTCTGGATACTGTAGTTCAAGGAATCTTTAAAAAGTGTTATATTTAATGTATTTAGTCAAAATCTGTGAATTTACAAAACTCACATTGTGCTGAAACTTATTTAACAACAAGCGAGTGTGGTAGTTATCACGCTACTTTCAACCATAAGCTCACCAAACAGCACGAGGTACACAACAAATCCAACGGGATATTTATTTACAACTGGTGCTTATCTAGCATCTCATGTAATATGAAGACTGCTGCTAGATGTGTAGAGCGTTATGGAGACCTATTATTAACTCATTAAAATAGACTAATGTGGTATTATTTGACATCTGACTAGTTGGCTAATGAAACATCTGCAAGCAACCAAGCCCAGCACCAACAACTCCACAGCTGAACCCTGAGGGACATCTACTCTATTAGTGTGCAATATACTACGGTAATATTAGTGTTAATGCAGCTGTAACTAATTCCCTCATACCAGTTCTACTTTAGCATCAAGCAAGACAATTTTCTAGACTATCTGAGGTGCCTTCTATAAACTCATGTGCATTGTTTATCTTGCCCGCTTGTTAAACCCATTGTTATTGACATTCTGGAAGGTACTCTATCAAGAGATCAAAGGTATTTTCTGCTTCTTAGATCCCTGCATTCCTAGAGGCGTCTAGCAAGAGTCCCTTTTATCCCGAGGATCCATTTGAAATGTTAATGGCAGTTACCCTGAAAATGAACCCAGGTGAGCAAAGGATTGCACCACGCAAGCATTGTCCCTTAAATGCCAGTTTGGTTCTGCTGTTATGCAAATAAGTTTTAAAAGGTGCAAAGTTCACCCTTCTGGGTTGATTTCAAGTGCAAAGGGCTGATGCAGATTCACAGGTATTTAGAGGAAGAAGCTTTGAAAGAAAGGAGAATGTTTGTAGCTCAGGGTTGAAAAGAGGGTCCGACGTGGTGTCTGAGCTGGGTTGTTTTCTCGAAGAGCTTTCATTATCCCAACTAGTAACATCATCACAACTGATAATGCCTCTGCAAGAAAACAACTGAGCTTAGAGAGCAGAAAGGAGACCCTCCAAGGCTTGAAATAAACAGGATGAAGATATGCAATGTGTATTGTGTATAGCAGGAAAACTGTTGGTCTACAGTAGATCCAAAATGCAGTTTGCTATCACTTTTTCCTGATTTATTTGTGAGCTGCAGCTCACTTCATCAGATGCTGCTGGAAGAGTTATTTAGCTGGTTTGCATTCAAGCCTCAAGCCAACCCGACATTAATAAGCAACATATGCAAATCCTAACCTTTTCAGGAGCAGATGCCACTCAGTGCCACAGCAATTCTGTCCCTCATCTTGTATCAGGAGCTGAAGGTTGTTGTTTTTTTAACATCAATTTCTTCCTCTGCCAGCCCATTTTTCCTTATGCACCCTTCCCCTTAAAGCAGCCCCTTTTTATGAACACAGCATCATTTGCTTGGAGAACCAGATTATTGAGACCTTAAATCAAAGTTGTGACTTAAGAGCTTGATCAGAAGATGGAAAAAAAACACACCTGGGATAATCTGTCCTTTGGCTTCAGAAAGTGAGGAAAGTTACAGATTTTGAAGGGGGATTTAGGTTGCCAACATACCTGTTGAAGTAGATTGGACCGTTTTCCTCATCCATTCGTAGGAGCTGTGCCTCTGGCTGAGGGGAGGAGAATTTGCCTCTGAATTCATGGTGTCCAGAGAAGGTAAAGTCACAGAACCAGCAGGATTCAGGGAACTGTAGTCAGCAGAAGAGAAGGAGACCTGTCCAGGAGAAGACCTGTTGATCTGGGTGGAGGTTATGGTGTTGGAGGTTCCTGGCCCATAAGCACCCCAGTCCTCCCTAGGCAGCCCATAAGGTGTTCCCCAAGTCCCTGAAGGTTGTCCACGGTTCTCCATACTTTGAGGATGATGGTATCCTATGTAATCTACATAAGGTGTAGCAGAAGGAAAGTTTTGTGCTGGTAGGTTGCTGCCGCCGTTGCATCGTACAGAACCTGGATACATCCTGGCTTCTTTTTCCCAAAATATAACTCACATAGATGAGGTTCATCCCCTAACTTCTTCTTGGCCAGGCATCCTGCTTCTTGGGGCTGTTGTGGGTGGTGGGTGGGAGACGACTGATTTCACACGTCCTCTTCTTGCTCTCTCTCTCTCTCTCTCTCTCTTTCTCCCTTTTTTCAAGCCTAAACCTAGACTGGTTTTGCAGATGACTCAGGAGGTCTCTTTACTACCCATCCGTGACCACAGAATCCCTGGTGCTGGGCTAGCAGTGGACTGAGGATCTGCCTAATGTCCAAGATAACTGGCTACTCCCAAGCATTTGCATTCAAATGAAGGGCTGGTCATCTTGCAACCCCACCTTACTGTTGGTTTGCCGATTTCTCACAGACCCTTCCCATCCTGGGCCAGGCCTGGATTCAATGTGTTTGTTCTAGGAATCTGGGGAAAAACAAAGTAGAGTTTGATTCCTTTGATTTGGGATTATTATTTATTAGATTTAGGTGCCATCCATCTCGTCTAGAGGCAATTCCGGATGGCTTAAAGGAATAAAACATTGAACAACAAAGGAATAAATAACAATCAACAACAATAATGATGATTTATCATTAAAAGATTGGGAGGAGAAGGTAGCACAAAGACTAGCATTGTCTATGAATCCAGCCAACGTGGTTTGTAACTCATTGGTCAATATTCAATATTCAATATTCATCTCATGAGTGAAGTCAGCCATTCATTCCAGATGTGATAGATGTTTATATCACAAAGAGCAAGGGGATTTCATTTTAGATAGATGATCCTATGTCCGATTGCAATGAATGGAACATTCAACAGTTGAATTAATTTGTGCATAGAAGGCATTGATCTCCAATTTCATGAAAAGGACTCATAAAATTATTTTTAATGAAAGAAATAAGAATTTAAGGTACATGTGGCGGACAAAGCATGTGATTAAAAATAAAACAATTTTTTTTAACACAAATCATTTTATCCTCTTCATTCTTCAGGGTTATAGTAGCTGATTTGTATTCTCGGAGTAGTTGGAGAAAAATATTGGGGTGTAAACTGTTTTGACACTGTTTCTTGACCAACAACCAAAACATCATAAGAAGGGATGGAAAAAATAATAATCAGATCCCTTAAGGATGTGCTACTTAGTTGACTTTTGTGAATGACCTGACACTTTTGAGGGAACAGTTCTCTTAAAGAGGTGAAAAGTGTTTGAAGATTGCTTTCCTTTGAGCAGCACTCAGCCAAAGAGCTCGGCATGTTTGTCTTCTGAATTTAGAGGCAGCTTTTTAACTCTGTGGAGGGAATTTGTTGTTCTCTGCGTAAGAAAAAAAAAAAGAGGTCCCAATCAGCTGGGAAAAGCTTTGGGGTGATTTTGAAGATGTGGTTTCTGGAAAAATTCATTTAGAGGCTGTATTAGAAGCAGGTCAATTTAAAGTCTCTGAGAGACCAGAAATAAAATATTTACTCGTATGTTTTTCCGCCTGTGATGTTTTTTAGATTTTTTTTTTAGATTTAGATTTTAGATTAACAGAGTTGGAAGGGACCTTGTAGGTCATCTAGTCCAACCCCCTGCTCAAGCAGGAGACCCTACACC
>JANHFT010004954.1:51895-64831 GCA_032467955.1 Pseudoxenodon macrops
TCCTGCTTGAGCAGGGGGTTGGACTAGATGACCTACAAGGTCCCTTCCAACTCTGTTAATCTTAATCTTAATCTAATGTCCCAAGGCATTAAAGCCAAAGGCAGCTGTCCAATGCAGAACTACAACACTGCGGTTGCAACAATCCAGGTGGCTACTAAACAGCAGTAAATTGTTAGCTTTATGTATTTTAACAGGATAACAGAATTGGAAGGGACCTTGGAGATCTTCTAGTCCAACCCGCTGATCAGGCAGGAAACCTTACACCGCTTTCAGACAAATGGTTGCTCAATCTCTTCTTACAGACCTCCAGTAATGGAGCATCCACAACTTCTGGAAGCAAATCATTCCACTGATTTGTCACAAAGTTTCTCTAGCTCTATGTTGGTTCTCTTCTTAAATTATTTATTTTTTTATACAGAAAATGTATATGGCCTCCATAAAACTCACTCACAGTAACTTACAGATAGCTTACAGAAGTCAGGCTATAAACGGAAGCCACATTGGGAGCTAAAGCCCAGTGAAGCTCAGGACTTGCATACTTCTATGACTGCCCATGACTGTATTAGATTGGTTCATCCAGGAAAATGTAGTACAACCTGGAGAAGATCCTTCTACCAACAAATGGCATCTTAAGGAATAGTAGACTCGGTGCAGAATAACAGAGGGGGCAAGATGCCCCCTTTAGGTTGAGAGAGAGTGACAGGCCCAAAGTCATGATATTGTTCCAATATTGGATAGATTCTATTTGCAGCAGTTTAGTCCCGGATACCCACACCACCCTCTCCTTACTAGATGTTTAGATGGTTGTGAAATTTGTCTCTTCAGAAAGGCAACTGAGAATGAGTAAGTACCTACTGAGAATTAGTTTGGTGTAGGCACCAAGGTAGGAAATGAGATTTGGAGTTCTTGTCTTATACACAAAACCAACTGGATGACTTTGGGCCTGTCACTCTCTCTCTCAATTCAAGGAAGAAGGCAAGGGCCAGCCACCTTAAAAAAAAGTTTCCAAGGAAATTGCAGGATCTCTCCAGGAAGTTGCCAGAAGTCAAATCCGACTGGTAAGTAAACAAACAAACAGGTTTCCCTGAATGATGGTACATCAGATTATTTGTTGGAATATAGTTTCCTTGTATATTTATGTAACAACTGCAGTAGTATTCAGCCAGTAGATGGCAGTATTGACAAGTTTATATCTAAGTATAAATTCTATGCTCTTTTGTTCTAAGAAGAGTTTCCTGTGACAGTTAAGCAGGAAGGCACATGGTGACTGTACTCTTTGGTTAATATATATTTATATGTTATATATAGCACTTTGGTGCTATATATAAACAGAATTTCTAACTTTATTAATAAACAGTAGCAATAAATAACGAGCTGGAGAAAGCAGCACTTGCATTTTATTATAGGTGGGTTTAATAGGTTGGGTTGAACCCAGCCTTAATGGGATTTATTGAGTGCCCCATTGGTTTCTTAACTGAAAAATGCTTTGGATGTCTAGAAAAGTGAGTTCCAAGTCAGAATTGTAGAAATTCACCCAGGACACCCCACACCAACATTTGAAGAGCAGGCCAAACCAAGACAAAGAACACAAAGCAGGCATAGGCTATATAAATATAGAGTCCTTTTAATTTATATTTGGTTAATAATTACAATACATTTATGACTACAGGAACAGAGCAGGTTATTTTCAGTGCATACATTCTTCAGAAAGACAGGACTGGTTTTGGCAGAAGTTCTGTGGAATTTGGAGAACAGGATTTTTGCTTAGTTTGGGTTTTTCTCCCCAAAAAGTCTTGAATTTTCAGGCTTTTCGGTTAGTGATTCCAATTGAGGCACTTCCCCAAATGCTGAGCTGATTTTCAAGGGCATCTGGGGTGGGGAGGGGAGGCCCGAAAGGTAAATATAATGGCTTCGACATTGCAATCAAAGACCCACATTTAACAATTGTGACAATTTTCTAAAATGTTGCTATCCAGTTGGGAGCACAGTTGAGCCACGATGCCCAGTATGCCTATTAGCTGTTCAGCAATTACAGGTAGTCCTCAGCTTACAACTATCCATTTAGTGACCATTTGAAGTTATGATGACGCTGTAAAAAAGTGACTTATGGTTGGTCCTTGCACTTATGACCGTCACAGCATCCTCACAGTCATTTGATCAAAATGTGGGTGCTTGGGCAGCTGGCACATATTGATAACGGCTACCGTATCCGATAGCAATTTGAACCCTTCTTAACTGGCTTCTGTTAAGCAAAGTCAATGGAGGAAGCTGGATTCGTTTAATGACTGATTTACGTGCAGTGGCTGTCTGCTGCCTCAATTGCAGTGATTGATTTTGCAACCGTAGTAAACAAGATGTGTGTAAAACTGGGTGGGACTTGCTTAGCAGCTGCCTTGCTTCGCAATGAAAATTCTGGTTCCAATTATGGTTGTAACTTGAGGACTACCTGGACAGCAGTGGCAATAGCTGCTTGTTAAACATTTACTAGCATACTAATGGCCCCCATCTCTTTTTTTTATGTGCAACGTGGGTCTGAACAGCTGTGAAAAAAGAGCAAGGCTTCAGTTGATGCCCTCTTTATGCCCACAGCCTGCAGGCACCCCTGCCAGCGAAGCCAAATCTGTGGCTTGTAATTCCACCATATTCACCATCTTGGGGAACTCTAGAGGAAAGCCGGTCCAATATATAAAAAAATAACAGCATGAATAAAACAGAATTCTTTTGAGTAATAATGCAAGTTGAATTAATCATCCAGGGTCGTGTTTAGAAATGCTTTGAAACAAATATAGAGTTGCCTAATCAATTCTGAATATATTTAAACACGTTTGCAAAGGCCAGGAGCCTTCTGAAGTCATAAAGAAATCCCTGAGTTGTATTTAATAATATCAAAATATACCTCTTTGGGCATCTGGTTCTTTTTTTTTTTTAGACCACAGAAGTATCTTTTGTCCTTCAGTCTGATTCCCAACTCAAGATTCATGTGACCCTTTTCACGGTTTTCAGAAAGTGCAGTAATAGTCAAACCCAAATTTCAACCATACAAATCAAAATGCCCAAAAACTTAGGGAGGAGGCAATGGTGGCAAATGTCCTTTTTGTGCAATGCCCGGATGGGTCACACGTGTGAACTGGTTCCCTAGCCTGCAAATAGAGGTGAGAGGTTCTGAAAAAAAAGACCCTTCGGTCCGAATTTCCTGCTCTTTAAAAAGGGGTTATACATACGGTAGTTAAATAAATGCAATGCATATTTATACTGAATTGGTTCTACCTAATAAACACTATGAACATAGCTTAAAATCCAGCCAAAATTGAGCAGTTTAGCAATCTTTTGTGGGAAGGAGTGGCATAAATTTGCATCAGTTCAGGTGGAAATCAAAGGACTTGGTCAACGTAATCCCATATGGGCTTACTCAGGAGTAAGCACCAAGGAACACAAAGCAATTGGTTTCCTTTTCAGTTTGCACAGGATTGCAGTCCAAAGGGCTTGGTTTTGGCTGGGTTTTATTACATTTAGAGATATTTCAACATTATTAGAAAAAAATACTGCAATTAAATTAAGGGGGGGCAGGAGGAATATGAGGAAGAAAAGTGAGGATAAAGAATATTAGTAAATAAAATATGAGGAATACAGAGCCAATTCTGCTGATTAAAAACAAAATAACATTAAACATCTATGCAATTGAAAAACTGCATCCATGCAGAGATGCTTGGCAGAGTCTGAATGGGCCTCTGGTCTTTGGAAGAGGCGGAGAACATCCTCCCACCCCACCCCCAAAAAAATAGTCCAGCTCAGAAAAAGCTTATTGAGTTATTTCAGAGCTTTAGATCCAGTGCTTAGAAATCCACAAATGCCATCTGCCAACACAAGGATTCTGCTACTGCCTATGGGCATATTTGGCATGGTCATATTTGGTATGGAGAATGAAATGCAATGAGTAAAGGGGCATGCTGGGAAGGAAGGGAGGGAGGGAGGAAGGAAAGAAGGGAGGGGAAAAAAAGGAAATTGGAAGGAAGAAAAGAAAGAATCGGATGGAAGGAGAAGGAAGAGGAAACAGATGAAGCAAACGGATGGGAAGGACAAGAAAGAAAGAAAAAAAGAAAGAAAGAAAGAAAGAAAGAAAGAGGGAGGGAGGAAGAAATGAAGAAAGGAGAAGTAAGGAAGTAAGGAAAGAAGGGATGGGGAAAAGGCGATTGGAAGAAAGAAAAGAAAGAATCGAGTGGAAGGAGAAGGTAGAAGAAACAGATGAAGCAAACGGAAGGAAAGGACAAGAAAGAAAGAAAGAAAGAAAGAGGGAGGGAGAAATGAAGAAAGGAGAAGTAAGGAAGTAAGGAAAGAAGGGATGGGGAAAAGGAGATTGGACGAAAGAAAAGAAAGAATCGAGTGGAAGGAGAAGGAAGAAGAAAGAAGAAACAGATGAAGCAAACAGAAGGAAAGGACAAGAAAGAAAGAAAGAAAGAAAGAAAGAGGGAGGGAGGAAGAAATGAAGAAAGGAGAAGGAAGGAAGGAAAGAAGGGAGGGAGGAAGGAAAGAAAGAAGGAAGGAAGGAAGATGTTCCTTCAATTGCCTCTAGGGTTCATGTTTGTGATGGCTATAAGTGCCACTATCATTATCACTAATGGAGAAATCACTGAGACTGCCCATGCAAAAATGCAGCCCAGTCTTCAACAGCCCATCAACATCCATTTTGCACTGGGATGGGTTAAGAAACTCTTCTTCCCCTTCAAGAGCCTTGGAACCACAACCCCAGGGGACCTGACTCTGGTCCTGCCTACTTTGGAAATGTGACCCTTGACATGAAGTTTGAATCCTGTTTTGGCTCTCAAGCTGATTGATCCAAGGAGCAGATTCTCCTGGCTGAGAAAATGCAGCAGTGGCAAGAGTTGTGCATTTCCCCACTCCACGGTGTGCCTACGTGTGGCTTGTGAATCTGGCTAACAGATCTCGAGCCACCTGTGTGTGGTTGGGATGACTGCCTTCCCAAAGAATTTGGAAATGGTTTGGAAAAGTGGCTTTCTTTTTTCAGATATGACAAATGGATCAGCAGCTTCACAACCGTTTGGTGTCCTTCTGTTTCTTTAAAAGGTCTGATCTTCCAAAACCACTAAAGCTTTTCCCAGCTACATTGAGTGGGGAATTCTGGGAGTTGAAGTTCACACTTCTTAAAGTCATCCATGTTGAGAAACACCGCTTTAGGCCATCTTCATTTTAAAGCTAAAAATATGTTTAAAAAAAAAGGCACTTGACATATTAGACTGGCAGCAGCATTTTTTTTGGTTATATGGCTATTGCTTTCTAAAGTCAAAGTTTTTAAGGCACACTCCAGCCACACTTTCTTTGGTCCCAGTAACTTACTCAAAGACTTAGCATATATAAGCAAAATTTCCCCACGCTTACTTCCATTCCCGTGCCAGAGAGTAAGGCACAGAATCAAGGGTCTGGGGGGTTGGAGAGTGATTTTAAAAAAGGTTTAGAAGGTGATCATGACTACCTGAGCCAAGCCTGACCACCTTGATTCTTTTTGAATATCCTTCTGCACAGGATCGAAATTAACTTCCACTTGGAAGATGCAAGATGTAGGTTATACTGTCCTTTCCCCACAGATCCTGTGACTAAATTATCGGCAAATTAAGTGCTTTTCAAAGCAAGCCTCTTTTTACTCTAACCTCATTGCTTCTTACAACAGAGAGAGGGAAAGAGGCCTGCTTCTTCTCCACGCTTAAGTGACGCTCGCTGCATTTTCTCTTGCGATCCATTAAGCAGAAAATATTCCTAGCTTAAGCGTAGAAGCTTTAGGGTCTAGAGAACAAGCAAGTCTTACACCTCTTTTTAAGAAGTTTCTATATTCACAGTTTCAAGGGGTCTGAGTTTCCTGGCCCACTAAAACACCTGAGGCTTTTTCTTTCCTGTGCTATTTTTCTCTCTCATTATTATTGCATTTAGTTGCTTACACTGTTGTACAACAAGCACAATTATCTACACAGAATCTTTCTCAGCCTCCTTCTGCAAGTTGGTTGTAGCTAAATATAACTTGCAGTTTGAGAGAGTCTCTATGCATGTCTCCGTAGGTCTATTCTGGCAGATTGCTTTAGGTCCTGCTTGAGCAGGGGGTTGGACTAGATGACCTACAAGGTCCCTTCCAACTCTGTTAATAATAATAATAAATCCGAGTTTCAGGCTAGCTTTTGATTTCTATACATAAAATACTGAGGATAATTATCCCTGGAATACCAACCTCCGTGTTTAGAATGGAATTTCCCTAGCAACTTTTAAAAGGGACAAAAAATAAAATATATATTGGAAAATGGGTGTGCAGTCCAGAGCTTTAAGAGAGCAAAGCCCACCGAATAAAAGATAGACTGCAATGACCACGGCATTTAAAAACATATAAATTCATGGAAAAGGTTAGGGAATAAAAGCCAGGGAAAATTCCTCTTGAAAGAATTCCCACTTGCACTTGCACAACTGGGGCTAATGTACACTTGGCTTCAAAGTCTGGCTTCTCCGCTTAGGACGGGATTTCTGTTAAGCAGGAAGAAAACCAGGAGCTGGCCTGGAACGCTGCCTGGTCAGAGATGCAAAACCTGGTGGTCCCCGCAGGGCTGGATGGCTACACTGGAGGAGCCGAGTACTGGATCACAGAGTTATAATCAGGAGGTGGGCTGTGGCATTCCAGGCTGGCATCCATGGGCAGAAGAATGGAGTCGTCCATCAGGTCATCCTCCACTGGAATGGTTGGGCGGTACTTCACGGATTCTCGCTCGTGGTCGTTGAACACGGATTCCTTGCTTTTGTTGATCGCTTTCCTCCTGTGGAAAGATCCAGAAGAAAACCACTAAAGTTGGGTTCGAACCTCAAAGTAAATCATTATTATTATTATTATTATTATTATTTATTAAATTTATATACCGCCCTTCTCTCGAAAGACTCATAATGCGCTTTGCTGGAGAGGTTGACTGAACGGGTCATGTGAATCTAATCCCTGAAGTTTATAAATCATGGTTTATATAGCAGGGATGTGCAGAACAGGGTTTCTCAATCTTGGCAACCTGAAGATGGATGGACTTCAATTCCCAGAATTTCCCAGCTAGCCAAGGTTGAAGACCCTGGTTTATAGTTTAGTGTTATGCGAATCCAATTAACACTGAATCATTCAGTCAACTGGAGCTTAGTGCAAAATGCAAAGCCAGGGACAACAAGCGACTTGCAGCTGTCTGTAGCCTTGGCCGATCACAAGATTAGATGCCTTTCTAAGCAGGCTTGTGTGTGTATGTGTCACAGGTGGGTTCCTATCAGTTCGGACCAGTTCTACGGAGTAGTTAGTAGGCTGCTGGTGACGTCACAGAGCCGGTTGTGTTGCTCCGTGGGCGCCGACATCTTTTTTGGGGAATTTTTTGTTCTTCTGTGCATGCGCAGAAACCGAATTTCCAGCATTGCGCATGCGTCGCCATCTTGTTTTCGGCCTTTTTTATTTTTATTTTTGCAGGGCTTTTTTCTACTGTGCATGCGCGTGCGCGAGGCACGCCCACATGCCACAGAAGGCAGCGAACCGCCAGCAAGGTCAATTAGAACCCACCCCTGGTATATGTGTGTGTATACAAACACACCATCTTCAGTTGCCACCTTGAATCTAGGCATGACAGCATCTGTCAGCTCCTGTTTAAAGAGAACCTTTAAAACAAAGGCACTGAATATTTACTATCTAGTCGGAGGGATGACAAGCTTGATCAAAAGCAACTCCTGTGATTGACCACCTCTGGCAGACATGAAATGCAATTAGTTCCTTTAAAAATATTCCTTTCTTCAGAGATGCATCCTCTGAAATTAAAACCCTCCAGCCTCTTTTTAACATTCTGTATTTGCTGATATTTCATTCGATTCTTGCCTTCCTGAACAACATTTTATCTCACAATGTTCTTTCCATGGCATATTAAGCATTTTCTTCTGCAGTTCTCAAACTCTTTTGATTCTAACACATCTGGAAGATCCTAGATTAGGGAAACCACCAATTGTTGTTATTTAGTAATTGATTGCATTTAGGGTTTTTTGTTTTCTGATGTTTGTAAACAATAAAGAGGAGGGAAACTTTGCCCTGCCCAATTTTCACTTCCACTGTATATATTTGATTTTACCATGCTTTTACATTTCTGTAAGCAGCCGGCAAGTGGATGAATTATACCTGAATGGGTTTAAAAAAAACACCAATTCCTTACTTACAGTATATGGCACAGAGGAAGGCAAGAACATATGTGCAGTTTGTGGCACCCTTTGGATTTCATGTATAAACTAACTGAGGATATTCTATCTATTATATTTGACTGATTGGGCAATTTGTTACTATAACAAGCAAATCTATGACAGAATTTTTATAATTGGTTAATTCAATCTCCTTAAAGGTTACAGCATGCCATTTGCAAAACGAGTTCTCAGAGATTAGATATGGTGATGTTGGGAAACACTCAGCCTGGCAGGGAGGAGGGATTAAGCAAAGAGATAGTCTGGAGTCATGGTGCAACTGTCAAAGGGCCAGAAACGGCCTTCCCTGAATTCATTGGAGTCTTATTCAATTGTTCCCAAGGCTCCCAGACTGAGGAGATTCCTGTATTATAGGCAGAACATAATAAAGTAGTTAGTTTGAACTCTGCAGGGATGGGCCTGGTTCAGAGGTGGGTTCTGGCTTCCGTTACCGCCGGTTCGCTCGGGGATGCGCTGTGGCCGCCTGTGCGATTTGTGCGCCACGCACATGCGCAGTACTTAAAAAAAGCTCCTGCGCATGTTCAGAAGTGAAAAACAAGATGGCGGTGCCTATGGAGCCGGCGGAGGGAACTGGCTCAGGGACGTGGCAGGCCTGGGTCGCTAACGGTTCTAGCGAACCAGGCTGCCAAGTTACTAACGCTTCCATAGAACCAAAGTGAACTGGTAGGAACCCACCTCTGGCCTGCTTAATAGAATAACAGAGTTGGAAGGGACGTTAAAGGTCTTCTGCTCAAGCAGGAAACCTTATGCCATTCCACACAAATGGTTGTCCAATCTCTTCTTAAAAACCTCCAGTGTTGGAACAATCACAACATCTGAAGGCAACACATAACACTGGTTAATTATTCTCACTTTCAGGAAATTTCTCCTTATTTGGTTCTCTCCGTGGTTAGTTTCCACCCATTGCTCCTTGTCCTGCCTTCTGGTGCTTTGGAGAAGCTCCTAGTCTTGTCAGCAGCCCCTCAAAAATTGGAACACCGTTATCATGTCACCCCGAATCCTTCTTTCCGTTAAACTAGACGTACCCAATTCATGCAATATAGTTTAGTTTTCAGCACCCTAATCATCTTTGTTGCTCTTTTCTGCACACTTCTCAGAGTCTCTACATCTTTGTTTTTAACATGGTGACCAAAACTGGATGCAGTACAAAACTTTATTATGGTCACAAAAAGTGATTGTAATAAAATATTTAGCTTAAAATCTGCAGGTGCGGGTGGGGTCTGGTTGTTTGCAACAGACAGCTGTACTAGTTAAAGGAAAGTGTAATGAGGCTGAGTTTTCACTCTTATCATTTCTTCTTCCCAATTTTCATAGTTGGCATTTCCATTCCACCAGCATCATAATGCCACAGCTGGTTTATGTCTCTCTAAAAATACAGGAAGATGAAAAGAGGCCATCTATACATGCACACCGTTCCATAAACACCACTGCATGAACGTGCTTAATTTGATGGACTGAGTCTTTACAGGGATGCTATGTAGACAAAACCAAAGTCTAGGTTGATGTGAGCACATGAAGCTACTGTTCAACGAAAGAACAAAGCCAAAAGGTTTAGCTGTTTCAGACAAGTTGAATGTACAGTTGAGTGAATGTAAGATCAATCAATCTCTACTCTTCAATGGCCCAGAGAAAAAAAGACCTAAATGGAAACTATCCTGCAACTATCAGGATAATGCAAAATCAAGGCATTAAACTTTTGGAATTTGGTCCAAAAATTAACAGAACAAAAAGCACACACAAAAACTGGCAGAATTTTGATGGCGCCATTGTGGCTACCATCTTGAGTTTTTTTTACCACCGTCTGCAAACACACTTGGTGGCAACTGAAGAGCCTAGGTTTACATCAACTTGCAAAGCCCAATGTCTAATAATTGCTCAGTTTTGTAGCGCAAAGAAGGAAGATGTGTTAATTAGGAGACTGCGATAATTTAACCTCAAATGAAGTGTGGCAGATGGTGCTACTATTCCAGAATATAAAGAAAGCAAAATCATGTCTGTGCATTCTTAAGAGTAAGGTCCAACTCATTCAGAGAATCCCTAAAGAAGGGTGTGTTTAATAGATTTCCTCAAACTGAAAAAAAAAATCCCATACAAAAAGAGTTTTAATTCTTGCGAGAAGTCAGATGGAGCTACTTGTTCTCTACAAGCAGAAGTTAGGCTGGAATTTGTCTGATAATAATTGCAATAAATGAGCTGCTGGGACTAAGTTAGTCCTCGGTTTACAATGGTTCGCTTAGTGACCATTCAAAGTTACAACGGCACTGAAAAAAGTGATGGTTTTTACTCTAGTGATCGTTACAGCATCCCCATGGTCCAGAGGTGGCATTCAGCCGGTTCAGATCAGTTCTGGCGAACTGGTAGCGGAAAGTTTGAGTAGTTTGGTGAACTGGCAAATGCCACCTTTGGCTGGCCCTGCCCCCACCCCGCCTCGTCCCTTCCAGGAGTCCCCAAGCGCCCCAGGAGGCTGCAGGGAAGCCTAGCCTGTAAGGCCAGGACACCCAATCGACCTATTGGCTGCCTTCCGGCCTTCCAGCTGATTGGCTGGGTCTCTTTCTGTTGCCCTGCGCAAGAGAATGGAGCTGGAAAGCAGGTTAGTGGGGGGAGGGGGGAGGGAAATGGGGATTTTGCAGTATCCTTCCCCTGCCACGCCCAACAAGCCATGCTCACAGACCTGCCATGGTCACATGATCAAAATCCAGATGCTTGGCACCTGGTTCATAATATTCATGACGGTTGCAGCAGTGTCCCGGGGTCGTGTGATTATTTTTTGTGACCTTTTGGCAAGCAAAGTCAACGAGGAAGCCTTAAGGACCACATTACTAACTTAACAACTGCAGCGATCGACTTAAAAACGGTGGCAAGAAAGGTTGTGAAATGGAGCAAAAACTCATTTAGCAACGGCCTCGCTTAGCAATAGAAATGTTGGGCTCAATTGTAGGCGTAAGATGAAGACTATTCATTAAATACAGTACATGGTCAAGAAAGAGAGACCATGAATCTAGGGGGCAGCAAGTGCCAGAAGCATCCTCTGTCTTGTTGCTGGTCACTGCTGATCATCTGTTGTAGGGTAGTTCAGATATGGTAGCCCATTGCCTCCATGCAGCAAAGCAAAAAACAACAACTTGACTCTTGGTATCTGTTCCACCCAAGGACTTCAGCCCAGGGGGTTGGTTGCTTCTCTGGAAGTCCTGGCAGGTGGAAGAGATGGCTGCTCAGGTTGATTCTAGAAAGAGATTGCTCTTTGAGTACCCAAGCCAAGAGCTGAAGAAGCTTCTTGGATGAGAAGCAAAATCTCTTTCCCCAAGAAAAAAAGAAAGTCCAGTTGCCTCTTGAAGAAAAAGCACTTTTGGGACAACCATGACCTTGGATGACTCAGAATCTCCCTAGACAAGCCAAGGAACATGAAAGGCTCCCTTCTCACAAAGAGTTGTTCAGGGGTGACCACAGCTACTCTCGTGCCTATTTTGACCACTGTTGTGTCCTCCTAATTGCTCATTTGCATGAACCGCCGCTGGTTGGCTTACTAGCGGCGGGAGTTTTGAACCAATACCAGTGGTCGGCAGGCGAGGCGGGGGAATCCCTTAAAAGCGGGTTCCCCGCAGCCTGCCGGCAGTCCGGATTTTACTATGAGCTGACCCAATAAACGAGAGCTGACTGTTCACTGCGACTCGAGTCTTCCATGCTGCGCGATCTAACAACCACATCTTGTAAACACTCTGATACAACTACTTTTGATGGGCCCTCAGACCATATAATTAACCTGTCCTGTTGAATCCAGCTAGCGGTGGCAATTGGAATCCCTAGGATTTTAACCAGGAATGGAGAAGTCTCCCGTTTCTTGCAGAGGATTGGATTTTAGTAGAAGAAATTGCTGGCCAAATGGAGTGGCTTTTCTGGACAAAGCGGAATGGTATTTAAAGGTTACAATTTCAGCCCTCAGCGCCTTGAAGAAATTCCTCCCTGAATTCCAATTCCTGCTACTTAACATGATAATCATACCAGGTCAAAGGGAGTTGGAATCACTTTTCGGTTAAAAACAACTTTCTGTATTCCGGTATTTTTAGCCTTAATTATTCCTGAACTTAGAACAAGACCTTTTCTAGATGGCACAAAAGCTAAGCGACATCTCTGTGTTCCAGCCTGAAACCCCCAATACACAGTCTAGACTCTCTCTCTATGAATCGGCTGCCTTGAATTCTGAGAGCCTTTGTTCATTCAGTGGACAACTTCATTTGTCGCAGACAACGATTCAGTCGGCCTCTCTGCGTGTTCAGCAATTGAGCGGAGGGAAGATCTAAGCCACGTCTACGTCCTTCTAAATTCAGGATGCCTGCTCAGAACTTGTCCACCCACTTTGCTCTCTGCCTTCCCAGCATCAGGTTCTCCGTCTTCAGTCTACACTTGAGTGTGCCAATTCGCACCCACAACTGAAGGAAGAAAAGAAACACGAGACAGAGGCAGAGGGAGAAGTCTCAGAAGATCAAAAGCCGCCCAGACATGGAAGAGCCTATCAGAAGTTTGACAGAAGGTGAAGCAGATCATTTATAACAAGTCCAGAATAAATATTTTCAATCAAGAGAGATGTATCGTTAACAACCTTCATCTCTACCAGGGGAAGATCAGATAATTAAGAAAATTTTAGACTGCGCTGAAATGAATAGATTGACGTTGAAATTAAGGGAT
>JANHFT010004955.1:0-10881 GCA_032467955.1 Pseudoxenodon macrops
AAAAAAGCTTTGAAAAAGCTACATTCTGAGTATAAGACGCACCCAAATTATCAGCCCCAATTAGGGGGAGAAAAGGTACGTCTTATACTCTGAAAAATACTGTACTTTGTAGTTTATAGAGTATGAGGGTTTTCTTAAAAAAAAAAAACTTGATCCAATCCAGATGTTCTACTCCTTTTCATCAGTATACCTAACTAAGCGGAAGCACCTAATCAGCCCTGGCTAATCTTGAAAAGTTAAGCAGGGTTGATGTGGTTAATACATGGATGGTAAACCAACAGAAAACATCTCATATAAGAAAACAATAAACCACTTTCATATTATTACTAAGAAAACTGTATAGGTGTGTCCATGAAGTCACTAGCTTGACTTTAATTAAATGTTCCTTTTTTCACCAAAGACTTGTTTTTTCAGCTCCTGAACTCAGGAGCCCCAATTGGGAATTCTAGAAATCGCACCCAACGTATGTGGAGATTAACTAAGAGTTAGAAGTAAAATACAAGTAATTAAACTTGTTCCAAAATAATACCCCCAGTGGAGAAGTTAATGTGACAAAATAAAGTTGGACTATCTTGATGGACAGATCGACTAAGGAAGTGGGGAAGGATTCCTATCTGATAATAATGCTCCTTCTCCCCATCTGGTTCTCAAAGTAGCTTCTGCACACAGATGTGGCAGAAAATCAGACACTTCTCTGAACTCAGCGTTGGTGGAAGACTAAACTGCGTAGGGCTCTGCTTTCTGCCACATGTGTGGTTCAAACTTCCTCTCTCCACATTTCATAGCAGAAAGTGAGCATCTGTACTGTAAATAATGTATTTTGGATTTCAACTACAAAATCAGTTATGTCTCGTTTATGTGCAAGATCTAATTACTGAGCTCCATGTGCCTGGGAAATGGAAGACTGTTTATTCCTAAAACCACAATAATGGCTTTCTCCTTCAAGAATGTCATCTCATGATATTTTTGTGAAGGGGACACCAATTGCTGTGAGTCTTCTTATATACCGGCAGTCATAACAAAAATGATAATTAGCATCAATATATAAGCACTACTGCCAACTTCTTTTTCTCTTCCTTCCAAACCCCATTTACTTGAGCCTTTAACTGAGAGAAATCATACAAAAGAACCTCAATGTGGGTGATCATATCCTTTTGCTTTAAATAACTAAATCAATCACAATCAAGCATGAAGTTAATGGCTAGTATATCAGCAATTAAATTTAATTACTGGGTTTGCACACTACCTACACTGGGCTAAAATGAGGCTGGATAAGCTGTTTTAGAAATCAAGCCATTATCTTAGTAAGTTTTATGAATCAATTAAAATTGAAATATGTGAACTTAGCAAATATGATTTGTTAAGAAGGATTTAAGGTTTACCATGTTGCATTAATAAAGTCAGTGTCCCAAAACAGATCAGCTATTCTTCTGGGTACAAAGAAATTCCTGTCTTTTTCTTTGCTTGGAGGACACAAGCAATAAGATCAGTTAAACAACAGAGAGAATAAAAACCAATTCAGGTAATGATTGTTTCTGTAACTGGTATTCTGGGCTCTTCTTGGTCTATCACAATTGACTCATTCTCAGGGATGCTGTGCTACTAGATTCCTGCAATAGCAATAGCACTTAAGACTTATATTATCGCTTCATAGTGCTTTTACAGTCCACTCTAAGTGGTTTACAGAGTCAGCATATTGCCCCCAACAATCTGGGTCATCATTTTACCAACCTCAGAAGGATGGAAGGCTGAGTCAACTTTGAGCTTTGAAAATTGAACTCCTGGAAGTCAGCAGAATCAGCCTGCAATACTGCATTCTAATCACTGTGCCATCAGGGCTCTTCCTGGCACTAGATAAGAAGCTGGTCTAGATAGTCCAACCTTTATTATATATGTTTCTATGAAATAATAATATTACAACTTGAACTAGTCAGTTTAGACTGAAAAACAAAAAAATCTCATAATTAATTATTCACTGTGCATTACAATATCAGTAGTGATATTGATAGATTATATCTGCCCCAAAGAAATGGAGGCAGAGGTTTACTTCAAGTCAAACAAACTGTTGAAGAAGAAAAGTGTTCATTGGCCAATTACATAAAAGACAGCCAAGAACAAGCAATGATGCAAATTAAAAATGGGAATTTATTGAATGTGCAGGAAACAAACATGAATATCAAAGTGATGTTAATAAAAACTTGAACAGAATGCTGGCAAGAAAAATCATTACATGCTCAATTTCTACAAAAGATCCATGGAAAATGGATAAAAATAAAACTAGGCACTGGATTACAATTGAAACATTAGGGGGAGGGGAAACCTAAAGGCTTGCTTTTGGCTACTCAAAAGCAAGCTATTTGAACCAATGCGATCAAGGCCAGAATTGATTTAAAGTGCAAACAAAAAGCAGCAGAAAGAACAGTAATAATATATTTAGCTCATGCAAGATCACAGAAACCAAACATAAACAATATAATACAGTTACCAAGATGATTCATGGGAATATATGAAAAACTATGTGCCAGTAATAAAAAATGGGTGAGAACATATATAGTTGAAAATGTAATAAAAACGAGCAGGTTAAAATATTGTGGGGTTTCCAAATACAGACTGATAATACACCAGATTTGACTGTGGTTGAAAAGAAGTGCAAATAATTGATATTGCAATACCAGGGGATAGTAGACTAGAAGACAGTGATCATAAAGTATCAAGATCTGAAAATAGAAATGAAAGATTATGCAGGCAATGGTGGTCTTGATAGCTATTGGCACACTGAATGCCATACTGAAGAACCTTGGGCAACGCTTAGAAAATTCTATTCATTGATAAAATTTCCATATGTCAATTATAAAAGACCACACTGCCAGGATCTGCACATATATTATGCTGCTACACTACAACATCCTAAGTTCTTCGGAAGAACTCGATTCAAGTGAAGCCCAGCACCAGCTAAAGAACTGGCAGGTGTGATTTCATGTTGTTATGTATATAATAATTCATTAAATATGTATCGTGTCCAAACTTTTTACCTACATCTAACTATTTCAAATTCTGAAAGGATTTTTTTCTTTAAAAAAAATCAATCACTCAAATTAGCATTATGCAATCCAATTAGAATTATGCAATCCAATTAGCATTATGCAATCAAATTAGCATTATGTATTTTCTCTACTGTTGGAAGAAATGTCCATCTGGGTTCAGTTCCAAATGGGAAGAAAGACACTGGAAACATGAAGGCTGATTGGAAATATGGTTTATTGATGGACAAGACCACATGGTTTGAGGTCCTGGGCAAAAAGAGCAAATGGGAGAGAGAGATTTATACCCTCTCTTGGACCCTGCCTTGGAGCTTTCTGTTCCTGTATTTTGATTGGTTCTCAGACTCCCATGGGGCCACACAGGGGTAACTTTATAGTCTTTGAGTTCCAACCTCGGTTAAATCTTGCTGGGTGATGTAACCTCCCCAGGTACCATGTGGTGAGTTCTGTTGCTAGATGGGTAGAGGGCTAATCCTATCATGTGCTGAGGGCCATGTCTTAATCCCATCACCCTGGAGCTGAAGGGGAGGGGGGCAGGGAGCTGCAGGGAACTGCTTTGTCTTTAAAACATGTTTCTCCCTTTCTCATCCAGGGAAATATAACATTCTGCCTTTCCAACATTTCCTAAAATATTTCGTTCTTCTAAGAGGGGGCTGGGTGCTAACTTTCTTCACTACAGAATAAGGTCTACTGAAATATCAAAAAGAACGAATCTCGAACGTAAATGCTAAAAAGTACAGAAACTCTGAGATAATTCTAAAATTATTTGAAATGTGACTTGTCACAATGTGTAACTATTTTAAGTGCATACACACACACAGACACACAAATAGAAAAGATTGCAAAAATAGAAAAACCAATGAAGCACTAAACATTTAAAAAATAGCTGTTTATTTTTCATTTTCAGAGGAAATGCAAGACTATTTTAAATCTCTTTTTTCACATGCCACAATTGCAATATTTACATAAGGCTTTTTTAATGCTCATGTTTTGGGAGGTGAGGATTGACATGAATTGAACATTACAAACAGAATATGGCCAGGGGCTTCAAAATTAGTTTCTAAAGATTTTGTCCTGTGGCCCCTGATTCTTGAAAGGTCGCATTTTTAGGCCACAACTCAGCAAATAACAATCTTTTAATTATCTTAAAAAACATTTGTCCTCTTTTAATTAGTTTGAAATTCATTTGTAAAGGCACAGGAGATAAGGAAAGTGTAGATACTCCGAACTCTTTATTAATCCTTTCTTCCTTGCTGCACAATTACGGGGCATAACACTGCTTTACTGTAGAGACTAAACAAAGAGTCAGCAGAGGAATCTTCAGTAATCTTATTTCACACTCATAAATTCTCTTTTAGTCTACAAGATGCAAACTGTAAACAGAGTACAGAGCTCAGGACAAGATTCAATTAGTTTAGAGCAGGGATGTCAAACTTGCAGCATCACTGCTGTCATCACAACTTTTCTCCCCTTCGCTAAACCGTGGGTGGGCATGGCCAGCGTGTGATGCATCCGGCCCACGGGCCTCGAGTTTGACACTCCAGGTTTAGCGTGTGAAATGGCAGTTAATAATGAAAGAGGAAACTCAATCTTTCAGCCGCATTACTTGATACTCCTTTCCTCATGTAGCTGTGGGAGCTACCTTTCTAAGGCAGTTGCCTACTCTAAATTGACTAAATTATTGATTCAAGATGACTAGAGTTGTGGTCGAGCATAACTGGAGTAACAGAGCTTTGAGAAGATTAGAGAGTCACTTTGGTTTACTAGTTAAGGTACCGTACCTGCCTAGAAACCTGGAGTTTGTGTGTTCAAGTCCCACCTTAGGCATCAAAACAGGCTAGGGATTTGGGGCCAGCCAAACTCACTTCTCAGGGTTGAGTTGTGCGGAAAATAAGAGTTACCTCCTACCTTAAATTATTTATACAAATAACAAAAACAGGATATAAGTAAATGTAGGAATAGTTATTAAAGGTCAATACCACAGGAAGTCTATCAACTCCTAATTTAGTAGATATTGTTTCTGTATTTATGTGTGCCTTACTAGAACACAGACACTTATCCCTAAATACTATAATACTGCACTTACCTTATAATTCTTTCGTTTGAACAATCTCAGTGGGAAAATATTTGGAGGGAGGGATATTTTCATTTTACTGAACTGTTGAAGTTTTGTTCATTTTGGAGTTGGGAAAGGAGAAATAGAACTCAATTCTATTCAAAGGATAAAAGAAATGTTGCCATTTGGGAGAGGAAAAGGAAGAGAGGGAAGGAGAAGGAAGAGCAGCAGCAGCAGCAGCAGCAGCAATAGAAGCAAGATTAAGGGTATCCAGAATAAAACTGGGTAAAGAACCCCATCTCCTCCCCCCCCTTTTTTTAGTGTGGGGGACTCCCTTTTAAGATGTGGGTTTCTGGGTATCCAGATGACAATTCTTGTTCCCAGCAATCTGCCTTGCATAACAATGATAGGAGGATTATCCTTATTCCAGCAATAAGGCACTTGCCACCCACCAGGCCTGTTAGGAGACTACAGTAGCCAGCAGTAAATGTGCTGTCAGCTTGCCTCTTTCACTGCACCAAGGGAGACATTTCAACTTTGATTTAGATTTGAGTTTCAACTCTAAACAAAGTAGGGAAGCATGCAGAGCATGGCTTTTGGAATTCTTCCCAATCAATTTACCAGCAGCAGCCACAGGATACATCTGTATTTTCTTCTGGGTAACAAAGTAAGATGCTATGTCAGGTTTTTTTTTCCTGCTCTCCTCCACACACATACACCCTCCCTCCTCCCTCAGTAGCATGTGTTTGTGTGCACCAGGAAGCCAGAGCAATCAACAAATACACTGCTCTGGATCACATATTCAGAGGAAGAAAGGAGGGAGGGGGGACTTACGAGAGGAGGGACGTTTCAAATCATTGCTCAAACTGCTTCTCCTATAGGGTTCCCCGGGAGGGTTTTTTTTGCTGCTCCTGGCCATATCCAATACCCCTCTGATCTTCCTTTTGCCGGCTTTTCCTGCAACACCAATGTTGGTCCCATTCAGTTCTGTTTTCGGAGAGTTACCTTGTTTACTGACAGAACTGTGAGCCTTCTTTATACTATATACTATTTGCTTACATTAAACGTCTACTATATTAGAACATCCAGAGCTATTAGAAGAATTTAGGATAGTTCTTCTACTGTCAACTCTTACCTGGTGCATTCTCCCCCCCCATTTTTTTTAAAGAATAGAACTTTCTTTGGCTACGTGTGGTTAGACACCACAAGAAATTTATCTCTGGTACAAAAACTCCCAGTGTACTTGCACAATAACAAACAATAATAATATATAATGCTAAAATGTGCAACCGTTTTATTTTTATTTATTTAGTTTTGTTTTTATTTATTTTTATATATTTTGATTAGATATTATTATTATTATTAATTATTATTAATTATTAATTATTTTGGTTCCCTGACAAAAACTCCCTATTTCTCCCATTTAAACTTAATTTTGTCCATTTTAATCCACTGTCTGCATTTTATTTTTATTTTTTGTCAAGCATGCATAAGATAACAGCTATAAGTATAAACATGATTATGATTACAGGAAATAGATATGAATAAATGGAGACACTAGGACAGGGACAGTAGGCACATTGGTGCGCTTATGCACGCCCCTTACAGACCTCTTAGGAATGGGGTGAAGTCAACAGTAGACAGTCTACGTTTTGGGGGTTTGGGTATGAAACCCCAGAGTCACAGTGCATTCCAGGCATTGACCACTCTGTTGCTGAAGTTGTATTTTCTGCAATCGAGTTAGGAGTAGTTTACCTTAAGTTTGTATCTATTGTGTGCTCGTGTATTACTGCGGTTGAAGCTGAAGTAGTCATTAACAGATAGGACAGCAGATAATTTTGTGTACTACACTTAGGTAAGACTGAATTTGTTGAATCTTTCTTTCCTCTTTCAAAGTGGTAGCTACTCCTCCTCCTTTTGCATTAACTACTATTTACTAGTATTGCTTTGGGAAAAAGATCACAATTTAAAATGCATATTCATTTTTCTCTTGCTCTAAATCATTGCAAGCTCCTTTTAGAAGATTACTGGGAGCGTTCCACTTTAGATCAAATCCTGCATACCTTTTCATCTGTCTAGTTGTGCTCCAGGACACAAAAGCAGAGATTGCAATAAAACAATGCCAATTTTCTAGCTCTTCCTCCCCCATTTCTCAGGTTTCTCCAAGTCACAAATAACACAAAAGCCCAGCCAATAGCAGTCACCCTCTCGAAGATAAACAGGAAGCCTCTTCAGTAGAGCTCCTCTTTAGGCTCCAGGCATGACAGCACACCCACTTGTTTCAAGTACAGCTCCTCTCTTGTTTCAGAAACAATGATTACTTTAGCCAGGGTCAGAGGTTACCGATCCCACGCATTGGGGTTTGGTTACACAAACATTCATTTTCCCTTGTCAAGGCAATCTCATAGCTGGGTGGAAAGAAACTTGAGCAGCTGGAACAAGATGGCTGGCATAAGAGTAGCCTCCGGTGATCATTTGCTCCTGTGGGCGGGGAAAGAGACTGGAAATCGGCCCCAAAGGGCAACAGATAGATGTCATAATTTGAGACTGCTGCAGATGTCGAGAAATATAGAGCAAAAGAATGGCACAAATCAAGGCTGGAAAGCACATTGTAACATTATACGAACATTATAATGGTTATAATGGGACAGGATTTGTCTCTCAAGTGACACTCCTGAGTCTACATCATTGTTGCCTCAGTTGTCACATAATACATGTTTAGTTGGCAGACAGCTACAAAGCCAAAGTATTATTGTTTAATCCCTTTTTCTATTTCCATTCACAATTCTAAAATTGTCAATAAATCTTGTTTTGAAGGACACAGACAGTCATCCAGTCAGTTATCACAATAGAAGGTAGGGTGCATAAATTCTGCCTTTGAAGAGAATTTATTTCACTCACCCTTCCCAGCAAAAGCCAGAAGCTGCAACAGGTAAGAGTGCCTGGTTGAGCTAGTGTTAGAAGGAAAGCAGGTTTGGGCCTGGTTAGTACATGGATGGGAGGCAAGTTCAGGGCTGTAGGCTAGACTAAGAAGCTTAAAATATCCTGAAAGCAAGCAGTAGAATTTTACTTTTGCACTGCTGCCAAGTAAATTGTATCATTCTTGCAATAAGTTAAGTTTGACTCAAGGACTTGGCAACATAATTCCTCTATTTATTTGCTTGCTGCTGGGTGGGTGGCTTTCTATCAGGATTGCTGCCCTAGGCAAAAGGGCTGCTGGACCTGATATACCTGAACATCCATTTAAAGCTAACACTCTATGATAGAATTGAATGGGACAACCGTGTTTGACAAATGAACAATATTACCACCTAAGAAATATGAGCATCAATATGGAGATTAATACGTTAATTTTATTTCTGTCAATTTCTGAGACCATCACACGAAAGAAAGCATAACTGAGCTGTGATAAAAGGACAAGAGGCCGAGGTATCACAAACACAAAATAAGGGTAGGTGCAGTGGTGAAATTCATTTTTTTTTTACTACTGGTTCTGTGGCCGTGGTGTGGCTTGGGGGGCATGGCAGGGGAAAGGATACTGCAAAATCTCCATTCCCACCCCATTCTGGGGCCAGCCTGAGGTGGTATTTGCCGGTTCTCTGAACTAATCAAAATTTCCGGCACCAGTTCTCCGAACTACTCAAAATTTCCGCTACTGGTTCTTTAGAACTGTCAGAACCTGCTGGATTTCACCCCTGGGTGGGTGCTATTCCTTTGAGTCCTAAACAGAAAAAAAGGAAATCTTACTGAATTCCATAAAATCAGCTGAATGTGTTTGTTACAGCAACAAACACAGTTTGTTCTTACGCATCTTTTAAATATTTAATAAACCTCCACGTGTCTCCTGAGGTTGTAATTATTTTCCAGTACAGTGCAGTGAATCTAAAAGCATAAATCATATAAAGATTGTGCAAATAAAGCCCAGTTAAACAAGTGGTTCACTCCAAGCATGACCTGCTCCCAATATGAAAACTGTAAGGCAGTAACTTCTAAGACATTATGAAAAGGTCCTCATTTAACAACCACAAGTGGGACCCACCACTCAGAGAAGCAAAGCAGTCACTAACTGAAATGGTAACTTCAGTTTTCTTTTGCTTTAAAGACCTTCAAAGGTATTAACATTTAAGTACTGATCGCAAGAGTTACTGTTTCATCATTGTCGTAACTGTGAATGGTCACTAAATTAGTCAATTATTAAACAAGAACTATCTGTATTTTCAACCCCTTAGGGTATAAGATCTTATACTGATTTTCAGCAGGTTTTTCATTAGCACTGCCAATGCATATGAAATATTTATCTTATTTTAGGAACTGATTTTTTTAAAGTGCTGGTGTGCAGTGTCCAACTTGATCACCAATCATCAGTTGGGAATAGATTACAGTCATTCAAATAGAAGAATAAAATAATTATTTTATTATTTTATTCTTCCAACAAAACAAAACTTTTCTTTGCATTTTAGCATTTGACATAGTTTTACATAAAACTTGTCCAAGCATATATAACTCACAGAATTTATATCATACATCCAAAAAAGCGGGTTTTAACCCACAACAAGAGTATATACAATTAATTTGCTATTCTGTCAATGCTATAAAACTCCTTGTGGCTTTTACTTCAAGAGAGTTTGTACCTTCTTGATTTAACAAGCATTTTGGCTCAGCAATAACACAAACAGGGGCTGTGACACGTCTTCCTCGATCCGTATCACTTCTATCTGTTGTACTGTGAACAATCAATTTTGTT
The DNA here is from genome assembly GCA_032467955.1 of Pseudoxenodon macrops. Classification (NCBI taxonomy): domain Eukaryota; kingdom Metazoa; phylum Chordata; class Lepidosauria; order Squamata; family Pseudoxenodontidae; genus Pseudoxenodon; species Pseudoxenodon macrops. The sequence goes on from JANHFT010004955.1 coordinate 9,842, forward strand.
TCCTGTTTTCAAATACTTTTAGAGAAAAAAAACCAACAATGACAACCCATACTATAAAATCAAAAAGATCAACTGACTAGAACCACTCCCTCGGCAGCCTATGATAGCATTTTATCACTTTTTAGCAACTCAATTTTGTCTCAGAATTACCAAAATCCATCTCTCTATCAGTACATTGTTCCACAGCCAATGACATGAATGATAGCAGACAAGAGTGAACAGTTATTGCAACTTTACTAACTTGGAAGTTTTCTGATATGTTGCAGAACAGTTCCCATTATCTCTTACTATTTTACCTAATGTAGGATCAGAGCAATAGACCAAAACAAGCAAACAAACATGGAGGCCACCAGATTCATATGCTTGGATTAGTACACCAATACCTTTTTCATTCCTGCTAGCAAAAGTTTATTTTTTTTCTCAAGTAAGATCTAAAGACTGTATTTGGGTTCACGAATCATGTACAGCAAGCCATGATTTATTGAATCAAACAAGAGTGGCTGGATTCATAATTGTTTTCTTTCACATCTCCCAGCTGGACATGTGGAATCTCACAAAGAGGAAAGGAAAGCATTTTCTATCCAGCTTCTACCCCTCAGGAGGTAAATTCTTTAAGACAGCTTAGATGGTTCCATGGGGGCCACAGAGTTTTGATGATTGGGTTTTGTCTTCAGCAGTCAGAACAATCATATACACTGATAACATTCTATTTTCTCCATTTCTGATTTCCACAATAACACCTTTTAAAATTATGTGGATAAAGTAAAGATAAAGGTTCCCCTCGTACATACGTGCTAGTCATTCCCGACTCTAGGGGGCAGTGCTCATCTCCATTTCTAAGCCGAACAGCTGCTGCTGTCTGATGTCTCCGTGGTCATTTGGCCGGCATGACTAAACGCCAAAGGCACACGGAACCACCACAATTTGGTGGTGACGGGAAGGGAGGGAGGAGCGGGACGGGGCTGGATGCGAGAGGCTCACCCTAGCGTTTGGCTTTTTTGGGCTACTCTCTTTCGGGCAGGCTTGCAAAGACAAAAAAA
>JANHFT010004955.1:16247-27997 GCA_032467955.1 Pseudoxenodon macrops
AGGTCATCGGCTGAGGGAGCTGAGTCATCAATGGAGGAATCTGAGGGAATTCTGTAGGTGGTTGTGGGAGTTGGTGCTGGAGCCTCATGGTGAACAGAAGATCTGCCCAGCTGTTTGATGCCCTCAGCTATGCCCTTTTGGATGGCCTTGGCTATCATCTCCTGAACATCTGGAGTGGTGGAAGGATCCGCCACTTGTTTCTCAACAGGAGGGCTAACAATGGGGGGGACCCAGGTACTGGTAACTGATCCACTCGGTTAGTAAGGGACTCAGTAGGTGGTCCGCCCCATAATTGGGAGTTGTCAATGCTGACCAACAGATGGTCCAGGGACAGGTGGTCTGATGCCGGCCCAGGCTGGGAAGATGGGGAGTGACCCCGGGGCGCTGCGGGAGAGGTCGCTTGTGCGGCCGATTGGGCGCAGATCTTCCTAATCGCCTTGTCCCTGCGGCGCTCATCCTTTTCAACCGCCTTTGAGTGCAGGCCTGGATGCTTATGGGGCTTATGGGCCTTGGAGGTGGAGGGGCCCTCCCCTTGTTGTGAGGAGCCTGAGGCCCCTGCCTCCTTATGGGTTCGCTTCCCCATATAGAGGATCCCTAGGAACTTGGGATATGAAAAAATTTAAAACTTTTTTTTAACTAAACTTATTTAATTGAACTATACTATGTCTTGTTGTAATTTAGGAAAAAAAATTTTTTTTTTTTGAAAACCTAACTAATTACTATGTAAATCTAATAACGTAATGTATTAATGCTAGGCAGGCCCTTGGGCAGAAGGGGTAAGATTAGTTAATGAGGAGGGTGCCCGAGAGGCTACCCTTGCCAGCCTGGCCTCTGAGGAGGCTAATGCGGGGACAGTGTCTAAGATCACTGGCTGTAATGCTGGCTAGAGGGCTACTTGGCCTCAATTACTGCCCCTTATGTCTTAATGGTGGCCAGGTGTAGACTCCCTGAAGGGGAGCACGAACGCTGCCTTATTTGTAGAAAACAAAATGGCGCCCGCCGCCCAAACGCCGTTTTTAAAATGGCGCCTGTCACTATGTTTTTCCAAAATGGCGGCCATTATAAAAGGGCGCGAAATCATCAGAAAGGGCCTGCCGCTACGCCTGTCCCGGCGGAGGGAGAGCGCGCTGGCTCCGTAGGCCGTTATAAGCCCGCTGGGCCTCGGTACAGTCAGGCGAATATATTAATATTCGAACCTGCAACCGATAGGGACGCCGAGGGCGTTCCGATGGGAGCGAGAGCTCCTCCAGCCACTCCGCCTGCCTCCCGAGGAAGGACTAGCCCTCCGTTATAGGTGCCTGTTTCAAAATGGTAGAAAGGGAGGAGCGAAGGTAGCTCCGGTGGCGCGCTGTAGGCTCAGAAGCCCCGCTGGCTACGATGCCACCCCAGGCACGGAGGTTAAGGTAGGGGGAAAAGGAAAGGCGAGAGAGACGATCGGACTGGAGTGCAAAGCACCCAGCCACGTTTCTCTCGTGAAGGATAGTTTTACTTACTAACCAGCAGAGAAAAAGAACTTTAAGAATAAGAGCTAGGCATCCACACGTCCGTCCTAGAGAGTAGGACTGAGTGAAAGCTGGGTAACCGGCAAAGGAGGGGGCTAATAAAGCCTTGAAAGACTCAGTCCTATTGGCTAGCAGGACGAAGGACTTCCCATGCCTGGATGCTAGCTCCACCCACTATGGAGAACCAGTGGGTGGATGTCAGCATGACTCATCCAAAATCAACCAATCAACACAGTTCTTTATCTTCCTTCCCCCAGATTGCTGTTTGAGAAGTGAGGAGATGGCTCAGCCAGAATCCCCCCAAAGAAAGAAAACAGAAGCTATTGCTTTATTCTGTTTCTCCAAATAATCTCAATAATCAATTTGCCTGCTGTGAACACAACAGAATGATTTGTGTGGGGTAGAAGAAAGTCTTGTGCTGCCATACTAGCATGGTAGATTATCACCAAAAGGAATGGAATTGAAGACAGATTCTTACCAAGCTATGGAAAGCATTCTCTATTAAACTCACATTAGGGAAATGGAAGTAGATTGATGGATTACTGCTCAAAGTGGCATATGGAAAAAGAACACCAGAAATCACCAATCATGACCTTCCAAGAACCTCTAAGCAAGGTGGATGAAAATGCTTCTGTGTGGGATCATGGCAGGATTGATTTAAAGATTAGAAAAGAACTTCATTGGTGCTGCAAACTAGCTGTTCAATTAGCATTTGCCAGAAGTATGGATTTTTTCCCTGCCTAACAAGTTCTGGTTTTAACAATCCAAATCAGGCCAGTCGAGGAGTGACTGGGAGGGTGAGGGGCAGGGGCAGCCAATGGTGGGATCATCCACATCAGGGGGATGAAAGAACCATGGGTTGCCGTTACCTGTTGCTTTGGCCCACCTGCGCCACCACCTCCTTTGCCACAACAGCACCATTATCTCGTTCTAGCCGGTGAGGGCTGCGCTACTCCCTGCACGTTCACCACCTGCAAAGTTGCAAGCTGTATGTACCTCTCTCTACAGTGGAGATTTTCAGCCCCACCATGAGTTGCCTATACAGTCCCATCCAGGAGCAGCCCCTTCCCCCCTCCCCCCGGTGCACCGCGGACCACCAAAATTTACTCACAGACCACCGGTGGTCCATGGAACACCAGTTGGTGATCTCTGTACTAGATGGTATACTTCAAAAAAGACTTATCAAGCTAGGACAAAAAAGTAAAGTTATGTTAACTGACAATCTACAGATAAACAGATAAATAAACAGAGTCTTCCCGCCTAGGAAAAGAAACAACAGGAAAAAAAAAAAGGGTAGTTTGTATGGAGAAGAGAAAACAAGAAAAAAAAGGGAAAACAAAACTAGATTGAGATAAGACAAAGGGGGAAAAATGGATGGGGAGGAAAAGAAAAGCCCCTCCTTTAATATCATAAAGGGTTAAACATTCACTAGACAAAAGACTACCCCAAACAGTAGTTAAACTTCAGACTAACTTTCAAAGGCATTTTACCTTTACAACACAACATGCTAATTCTTTTGTTCTCAACTGCTTACTCTATTCTTATCAGGGGCAAACACTCTTGCCTATTTGTTCCAAGGAGAGAAAAAAATATTTATCTATAAATAAAGGTATGTTTCTTTTCTAAAGCTTTCAGCATATGATACAACAATAATTTAAAACAGATTTTCACAAAGCATATGTAACATGGTAAAAATATTTTAATTTAATACGTATCCAACGTATTGAAAGGCCAAGAATTTACTCCACAGAGGATATTATGCCTGAATGAACCAACCCCATTTCAACATAATCACTAATCCTGTTCACTGTGAAGGCAAAGTTATAACAAAAGACCTTTCAGAAATAACTTGATAATGCTGGTGAGAAGTGAAATCCTTCACTAACATGTGATCTTCAGGTATTTTGCATGGAACATCCATTACCAAGACTTGTATTTTAACACAACCAAAAGGTTACTGCAAACGAAGTCACACGAAAAAGCATAAGTATCGATAAAGTAACTATTTTATGATAAACGACTATGCCAATAGCATTTGTCTTCACAAAGACAACAAGCAAAATCTATGTAATTTGGGGGATGGGGGAAGTACAAAGTAAACTTTAAATATGATGCAGTAACTTTAATGTCTGAACTTTAAATTATCTAGCCCAGGGCAATCATATAGAGAATGTTACAGAACTTCACTTTAAAAAGTGGCGATGAATTTCATCCATCAAAAATAAATTAATAGACTGAAAACGGTTTTCCCCATTTCTCTCAACTACACCTTCCTTCCCCCATTTATTATTCTGATATCCAAGTTCTGTTGTAGAGGGAGACATTATATCTGTACAACATTAGGAGGTTATTATTATTGCTGACAAATATTTAAAAACTTGGGAGAAGGAAAAGAGTGGTATGCCATTTTTCAAAACTAGTCTGCTGTATCTGGAGCTAATCATTTTTCAAATGGACTAACTTAAGGATGTATGTCTGGTAGATTAAAAAAGCCAAGAGGATCAACTGCCTTACTAGCAAGTACCATTACAGGATATAGTATTCTCACAGGACCATCATAAGCAGCATCTAGAACGGGTGTTATTAATACTATCCACCACTCTTTGCCTTAATTCCTCCTTTATAAATATTTGGTGGGCATTAGATTTTCTCAGTGCAGATTTCTGAACATCTCCTAATTTCAGCTAGACATATAATCAGGAATATTTGGATTTTCATTTTTTTATGGTCCACATTTCACAGTCAAAGATTCCAACAAGAGAAAGTTGTACAAGAATCAGTTTTCAAGAACTGAAGAAGTTTCTTGCATGAGAAGCAAAAAGTCTTCAAGGAAAAACAAAGAAAGCCCAGTTGTCTTTTGAAAAAAGCATCTTCGAGGCAACCATGACTTGGATGACTGAGAATCTCCTTAGAAAACCAATTTTCAACAATAATTGTGCAAAACCTGTGATATCTCCCAAAAAGTACCCATGCAACCGTTATATGTAATGGTTGAAATCCTAGCAAGATTACCAAATTTCATTAAAATTTCATTATTTATGTGAGATCTCATTAGGTCTTGAGAATGAGGACAAATTTCCACTTGGCCATGATGCATAATCATGACTCTGGGTTACTTGAGGCCATGGAGCATTTCTTAATGTACCTCACACATCTTGTAAAGGATAAAATGGGTATGCAATGATATCTGCAGTTCACTAGAGAAAAAAGAATACAGGTTGAGCAATACAGGTAATCCTCACTTAGTGACCCAGCTGAGACTGGCAAATCTGTCATTAAATGAAGCAGTTGCTAAGGGAAGCTGCAACTGAACTTATGATTTTACTTTGCTTTGCTTTACAAACCTGCAAAGGTCATAAATGTGAGGATAGCTGTGGAGTTATTTTTTTCATCACCATCATAACTACATCACTAATTGAGGCAGTCATTAAATGAAAGCTAACTGCAAATGGAGAAAGAAAACAGTCTTTTGAAGCGGAACTGTAATAGTAGCACTTCACATCACTATGGATTGAAAAGGCATCAATTGTTCTCCCTCTTACTTTTTATTTCTCATCTAGTACTCCAAAGTGACTTGAATTAACAATTTCTGTGATTTCCCGCAATGCTCTTGAGTCACTGTAGGCTTGGTACACAGATATTAAATAATGAGACCCAGCTTCCCAGTTTTAAATACAGCTGCTACAGGCATCTACCTTTCAGAGGAGGCAGGTCACTGGAAGAGAGTTGAACTCCCACTATCAACACTGGAAAGTACATGATGGTTTCATTAGTGAACAAGCCTGACCTAAAGTTTTATAAAGGTAATCAGCAATTGTCAAATGGCCACGTGTGGCTTATCACTGCAGAAAACTTGTTTGCTAGTCTCTTCTTTCAATTCCTCCTTTTTACCTAGTTGGTGTATAGAACCCATTATTTCTTAAGCTTCTTATTTAGGAACTTCTACAACTGGATTCAACAATGGTTTGGCAGTGGTGAATAAATCTGAAGCTTAAGATCGTGTGAAGCTTTAGAACTGCCTTATTGATGAGGTCGGTGGCATATAAATTGAATAAATTTTTAAAAAATAACTCTTCTTTCTAAGCTTCTATGTCAACTTCATAAAGTATGATGAGCCTGATAGTTGCACTGGAGCCAATCTTTCAAGAAATCTCTGAAACATTATGTCAAGCTGTTTAACAGTAGGAGGAGAGGCTAGTCAAGCCTCTTCATGTCATGCAAATGAAATATTCTACAGTTCACTTGTAAAATAAAGTGACGTCAGGCAATATCTGGTAGAAATATATTCGCTTTACAATATTTCTATTTTAAACATTTTGCCCTGAGATACAAGAGTCCAAAAGCATCTTTTTAAAAAGGAAAGGAACGTAGTAAGTGAAATAAAGGGCAAAGAAAGAAAGAGGGAAAGGAAAGTTTATGAAGAAGCAGCTTCTGATCTTGAGAGGTTACAAATACAGTTAGAACACAATTTCCTTCTTTCCAAAGTCTACCCTTTCTAAAAATCAAACATTTTCATTTTTTTCTTTTTTCTGTAAAAACCCATAAAGCGTTTCCAGTCACTAATAAATGTAGTTATTTTCTTTTCTATAAATAAATTTTGACATATCTAATTCTGTCATCTTCATATCAGCTTCTTAAATTTTTAACGGTTCTTAAAGGATATATTTGCAAAGGAATATAACGACCATACATTTTGGAAAGAAAGTAAACTGTAAGATTTGTAAGATTTGTAAGAATTCTAATAATTTCACAAGAAGCCAAACACAATTTCTGTAACAAATATTTCTTATTTTCTGCATAAAGATATTAGGAGGATATTAAGTGTCCTAAAATAAATATTGACATGTGGGAGGGACATCAAATGAAAATGCATATAGTTGGAAAAGAAGAATAGAGCCAAATGATTGGAAAAAGTGCTGAAATTTTATCTGTTTTTAAAAGAAAGGCAATCTAAGTGAGATTAATAACACACTGATAAAATCTGCCCAAAATTTCATAATAAAATACTATTTATCTTGTGCATAAATCATCAAGTTGCTTATAAGATTTTCGACTATGTAATATGATGCAGTATTTAAGTTCTTTCAAATGACACTTCTAGTTCTTATAAAATGAAGCCTCTATGATTGGGAATAGAAATTGAAATACTCTAATTTTCCTAGCGATTTTCCGTGCAAATGCACGGTCTCTTTTTTCCAGATCAACTGAGTGTTCATTCATTGGTTGCAACAGGAATTGAGTAACAGGCTTGTAACCCTGGAAAGAATAACTGGCCCAGTCACCAGCTGGCTTTCATGCCTAAAGTGGGACTAGAACTCAGTCTCCTGGTTTCTATTCTACCTTAACCTCTAGACCAGTGATGGCGAACCTATGGCACTTGTGTCAGATGTGGCACGCAGAGCCTTCTTTTCTGGCACATGCGCCGCCGCCCCAGGTCAGATCACCGTGGCGTTTCTTTCATAAGCTTCTGCTTCCCTGCAAACGACAAAAGAGAAGCTCGCAAAAGAAAAAGATCTTACCTCTTGCTCAACTGCCAGTGTTAGGATGCCCCGCCTCCTAGCTGGTCTTTGGGTCTCTGCTACGCATGCACACGTCTGCGCATGTGCACATGCATGTCCATGCATGTCCATGTCCATGCATGTCCATGCATGTGCATGTCCTTGCATGTGCATGTCCACATGCACGTGCAACTTTCAGTTTGGACATGCACGTGCGCGCAGTTTGGGCACTCAGTGTCTAAAAGGTTCGCCATCACTGCCCTAGACCAAACTGGTTCTCTAAAAAAAGTATCTAATGATAATATAACATTCAAGGAAAAATACAGACTATAACTACTGGTAGTCACTGTAGGCCTTTTAATGTCAGCAGATATTTTACATATCATTTGAGGTATTTTTAAATGATGATATTTATAGATTCAAAATGCCAAAATGCTATAAATAGATGTTAATTAAAAAAATATAGAGATTGATATAAAGATTAATAAAACAATTTTAGTTCAATCAATTAGAAGAGCACAAATGTTGTATTCCCATTTATAGACTGTAGTAGACTATTACAGCCAGGCTTTAATAATTCTACAAGTATGACACAGCATCCCAACTTTGATGCTGTAAAGTTAGATTTTTCTGATAACTATGCAGAGTTTGCACCACATGGCCACTACTAGGAAGAGTAGTGATTATTTAGCAGGTATATTGGTTAAGGTAACTTGACTGAAAAATTGAGAAGAGCCAAAATTAACTCTATCATCAGCTCATTAGGCCATATACAGTCTCTCACCTAACCCGATGAGGCTGCTGGTGGAAGAACTGCCCCCTTAACCTCTTCAAAGAAAGTTGGGACATAAATCCAATACATACTTGGTCAAGACAACTTGTAGATATTTGGTCAAAAAAAAGTAAAATGCTTAGAGCACTTCCAAACATTTATGTTATCCAACCTGATGCTTTCCAATCAGGGTAGATAAAAATCAATGTGTTTTTTTTAATCAGAATATTTTTTATTTACATTTTTTTATTTTTTTAATCAAATTTATTTTAATAAAATGCTTTTGGAGTAAAAAATCTATCTAAATATAGTTTTCTATTTAAGATATATTAACAATGTAGTTTATTCAGCATGAAATGGAGCTTAGTTATATAGCATGATGCTGTATATTCTGCAATATTCACATTTTTGGTAAACTCTTTCAATGAATCCCAGCTCTGCAAGCTAAATAGAAAACCTTCATTTTGTTTGCAAAGAATATTAAAGATTTCAACTACCAGCAAGATTGAGTGCTTACATTTAAAGAGCACCTGCCATTTCAGATCCATCATCGCAGTGCTGTTAGCGGGCATCCCACTCATCTGCTGCCCGCCATGACCCTCACCTTGTTGTGTCACTGCCGCATCACCAGCCATTCCATTAGAATGAATGGGACTGTCGGTGAGTCAACAGCGGGTCAGAGGAGGAGTCACTGCGGGACAGAGACGACAGTTGCTCTTTAAAAATTATGATTTAAATTGAATTGATTTAAATCAAGCCTTTTTACTAGTGATATAAATCATGATTTAAATTTTGATTTAAATCAAATCAAATCCACCCTGTTTCCAATGGGATTCAATCCAATGTATTCCTCTCCAAACTCCTTTTTACTCAAGCAACATGATTCAAAGGCAGACAACTGCAATTATTAGAATTGCTAGGCAAAAGCTAAAGGCCTCTGATTATGGTATACATTTTGAGAGATTTAAAAAATGCTACTATATACAGGGAAGCTACTCTATACATTCAAAAATATATTGTGCTGTGAGCATATGTGGATTGTAGTATGAAAGTATTGAATATTTAATTTATAGTCTTTGGGCCAGTGGTGGGTTGGTACCAGTTCTCCCCTAATCTAAGAACTGGTAGTGGCAGCAGGCTCCGCCCGCCCACCTCGACATCATCATGGACGATCTGCCCATGTGCAGAAGCGCTGCGTGCACACAAAGCATAAGCAAGTTCACAACCCGAACCGGTAGCGGAGGTAAGTAAAACCCGCTATTGCTTTGGACAATTACATGCATTAGCTAACTGGGGTCTAACTCTATCTCAAATCTTGCTGTCAGCAGACAGAATAAATGAAGAAAGAAAATCAACATGGTTCAGAAACAAAGTAATTGTCAGCTTTGTTCCTTCTTCCTCTTCTTTGTGGCTTAAATCTAGTTTCAAAACAACAGCCATGTTTTTTTGTAAGTTAGAAGCATTTCTATTCTTTTCACTCCCAACCCAAGTGCAGTAAAGGAAAATATGAGAGTAGAATTGTCCAAATGTTGTAGCTGCACATTTCTCAGGTCACCATCTCTGTTCAGCTACATAAAGAAAAGGGGGAAAAAAACATTTGATATGAATATCTCAAAGAAAAGCTGACAGTTCTTCATACAATTTGCTTTCCAAATTATTGAAGGAAGGTGCCCAGTAGATTCTATAGGGGCATATCAAGATGTCCCACCAGCTTCCAGGTGTCATTAAGCTGACTAACATTTAAATATGAATGTGATGATAAGTTAGTCTATATATGATCAAGAGAGATACAATGTCTGAGGTTTCAATGCTGTGGAAAAATAATGTTCCTGTTACGGCAACATCGATGCTCTTCATCAGTTGCTATAGTGATGAAGAGCTTGCCAGAGGAAGGAAGGACTTTAAAGAATCTTGCAGTCAAGCATGATAACCGTTAAAGGGCGGGTGGGCTCTGAGGCTAGATCCATACCAAAGCTTTGATTCATTTATTGATGAGAAGCTCCATTTATTAGGTTTCTGCTCATGCACATTTTTCTCAGTTAAGTGCTTGGACTCCGTCTTTCATATAGATCATCTCTGAAATAAACTCTTAAGAGCAATCACTGGGCACGCACACACACACACACAAAATGGATGTGAATAATAAATGTAGAACTATCCAATGCGAATGAATACTCAACTATCTTCTTTCTTTAACTATATTGGGAGCATCTGGCAAAGCATTCAAATAGATACAACCACACTGGCCTCTGGATTCCTAGAATTGTCTGGCAAAATACAACTAAGCATAGTGGAGTGAAATGGCAGCACTCACTGTGGAAGTAGTTTGCTTTATGGTAGATGTTGACTCTCATCCCTTTTAATGTGCTATAGCATACTGACTAAAATTTGAAAAGTTTTCTTTTCATATTTGATGAATATTTACACAGCAAATAAATCCTTGAGAAGGACAGAGCGAGGCATAGTTCAGAGTTTGGCTCGACTTTCTTAAAGTCATCTGGATGTGATCACAAAACAACTGCACTTTTATTGTTTTCTTATTGTGGTACATTGCAGCATGTTATGTTAAACTTATATTTGGATGATCTATAAAATCAGTCTGATTGACCTTTGAGCACACTTAAATCCTATAAGGTTTCAATTAAAACAGAAAAACATTCTATTGCTTTCAAAGATCTGGAAAATGACTGATGACATGAATGTACATTTATCCTTCAAAAATAAATGACAAAAACAGATATGTAAGAATACCAGACTTTCCAGAAAAACATAACGTTAAAAAAAAAACTGATGCAACTAAACCAAACCCCTAAAATGTTCCAGAGGGAATAATTAAAAATCTAGCTTTTTTTATATACCAACATGGAAAAAATAATTTTACATAGGAAATTATTTTGTAGCAGAGACATTGTGCGTGTGTATTTCTGTGTTTGTGTTGGTGCGGGACAGTAAGTAAGTGGATAGATGTAAAAAGTGAGATGGTGCGTTTGTGGTTATATGCACCACAAAAAGAAAGTGTGTACCCATTACTGTAGCCCAGGGGTGTCAAACTCAATCTTATTGAGGGCCGCATCAGGGTTGTGTTTGATCTTAGGGAGCTGGGGTGGCCATGGCCAGCTCAACGTCACTCATGTCGGGGGCGCCTCTGGTAGCCCAAGCGATCTGCCAGCGAAAATGGGTTCCCGAGCTCCGTTATCGATTATGATGGCCTCCTGCAACCCTCTGCCAGTGAAAACAGAGCTCGGGAGCTCCATTTTCACTGGCAGAGACACTGCAGGCAGTCGTTCGCTCTTTTTAGGGCAGCTCTGCGGGCCAGATCTAAGCATCCCGTGGGCCGGATCAGGCCCCCAGGCCTTGAGTTTGTCACCCCTGCTCTAGCCTAAAGGAACATAGCTATTAAGGGTAGGGGAAAATGTTTTCTAAAAAACTTCATAGCCTTTATCCGAAAGCTACTTCCTACAAAGAAATAACAAAAGCCATGCCTATCTAAACTATCTTGGAAAGCGGTCATGTTATGTTTTTATGCAGTCAGATTTTAAAAAATGATTAAAGACAGAAAATTAAGATCTCCTCACAAAAAAGATTCCTTCTGAGATCCATAAGACAAAAGTAATTATTTAATTGCGGCTGTTTTAACTAGGCAGCCACTTAGAACTCAAGCTACAGTCCTCAATAGCCTATTAGAGAAAAAGGTGGAAAATTTTGATCTTTGGCATTTGGGAGTTATACCCGTGTTTCCCCGAAAATAAGACAGGGTCTGAGTTAATTTTGACCCCCTGGAATATGGCCTTGGCCTTATTATCGGGCGGGCTTATTATTTTAGGGGTGCAGGAGGCAGCGAGCATGGGACTGGATGTCCCGTCACCGCCACCTCCCCTCCCTGTTCTTCGCGCCAGCCAAGCGGCTGGCCCACAGCTGCTGCTCGTGGAGCAGGACTCTGCAAGGCTTGTTGTCTTGCACAGTCCTGCTCCACGAGGC